>JBBCBC010000008.1:33681821-33940069 GCA_037126765.1 Stenogyne calaminthoides | reverse complement strand
TTAATTTATTAATAATTAGTGAAGTATGTGTTTATGAATTGTTTGAGATATATATTGTGATTTAGTTATATTTAGAATTGCTAGACTTTGGTTGACTAGGACATGAGTTTGACACAATTCAGTCGAGACTCTATCGAAATTTATTTATATAATCAATTAATTGATTTACTGAAGTATGTTTAAGAATTTTGTAAATATATATTATTATTTAGAAATATATGTTAGAAATGTTAAACTGTTGATTTACTAGGAGATGAGTTTGACACAATTCAATCGAGACTTTGTCGAAATTTATTTATATAATTAATTAATTGATTTACTAAGTATGTTTAAGATTTTTTTTAGATATATATTATGATTTAGTAATATACGTTAAAATTGTTAGACTGTTGGTTGACTAGGAGATGAGTTTGAATCAATTCAGATGAGATTCAACGTACCGAAATTTCATTAAAAAATATTTATATAGTTGTATTGTAATTTAATTAATTAATTAATTTAATGTTTAATGTAGATGAGTGGTCAAAGTGGCGGTGATGATGCCCTGACTCATCTATCCCAGCACTAGAGAAAGAGGATACTCGGACCTCATATCTAGATGCCTCGCCCCACCCCACTGATCGCGCCAACCCCGGGCAGACCCTAGCACAACCTTCCGAGACAGACCCATGGGATCACGCCCCCACACCCTCACATTCTCATGGCCGGGTTGAGTTGGGTCAACCTAGGCATTTGTCATCCGGCTGACAGGGGGTTCTAAATTTGCTTGCTTATCGATTTATATATGGCGATAAGTAATTTTTTTTTGTTTAATTATTTAGAATTGATTTAATATTAATTTTAATTAAAAAATTTAATGTTTGGAACTTATACACGGTCATTTAAGCTTCGCTTTTAGTTAGTAACTCCATCTTGTGTGGGGGGAGTTTCTATCTCAGCTCACAGTTGGAGACACGTGCCAAATGACAATCACCATATCTATTTCGATACAAAATTTAATTTATAGTTTATTTTAATATTGATTAAAATTTGTGGTATTAATGAAATGAAGAAAGCAGATGATCTGAGGCACGATCTCTCGACCAAACAACTCTTTGGGCCATCTCCAAGGTTGCTCACGAATGGTACAAACACTTACTATACAAGTGACATATTGGGTAGGGATGAAGAGTTGGACCTACTTGAAAGAGGAGAAGCGGATGTATGGGGGCTCCGTGGTGGTGGTTTGGAATGAGTGATGTAAATTGTAATGATATATGTTTATATGTTATTACCACCCTCATATTCGTATTTGTCTGCTTTAGGGTGGCTAAATCGATGTCCGGTGACATGAAGTACTTTTTTCTAATGACTTTATTGCAGTTCATAAAATTTTCGCAAATTGTAATTTAATCTATTTTTTTTAATTTTGGTAAATAAAACTTCAGTTATTTTTAAGAGAATTATAATTTGAACCAATAATGATTTGTTCTTTAATTGATGATTAATTATTCATTGTCATGCGAACAATTCTAAACATGTTAATACAATTAATTTTTCCTTGTCGGTTTATGATGTCATTTTTTGGCAAGCATTTATTACACTTGGTTAATTGCAAAAGATAAAAAATAATTGAAACTTTATTTACTAAAGTTAAAAAATCTAAATTAAATTGCAAGTTGCAAAAATACTATAATTATGTTTGCAATTAAACATTTTCTAATTTTATTTTGAATGGTCTTTCGTTTGAAACGGTGCACGATTATTCATGCAAACTCAAGTCATTTTTTAAAATTTTGAGTGGGTCTCTTGTGCACTAATGCACCATGCAACTCAAGTGCATTTTTTTAAGCGTGTTGATGTTGCATGGATGTTGTTCCATATGTTGGACAACATTTTTGCACAACATCATAAATTTGTCCTTTCTCCTAACACCGACTCGTTTTTATGTGTTTCCTATGTTTCCTACACTACAAAAGTTGAAGATAAATTGAGATATTTTCAGCGGTTTGCATTGTGGTGGATTGAGAATAGAAAGATCATGGGTTGTTATGTTTGAATTTAGAGGCACGTAAACACGTAATACATATTGTTGAAATTAAAGTTCACCAACACCCAAGTTAATTGCATAATTAAATACGATAAACGTAAAATAGAATTCTTACAATTTGTACACGGATTCCTCCACTATGGTATCCGCGTAACGCACAAATGTTTACTAATCCGCACGAGATTCGCCAAAATTTAATCCAGAGATGAATTTGCTAGGAAAATTCTAACTTAGAGATTTTATGGAGAAAAAAATAAACTCAAGTATTATGAATTCCCAAGAGCTCATATATATAGGAGAGACCCAATTAAATCTTAAGCTAACCTTTATTAGGAAAAATCCCTAATAAAATAAATATCTTAGATTTATTTCCACATATAAATCTCTGCGGTTTAAATCCCATATATGAAAAATCTCTACGATTTATTTCCATATATATTAAATCCTACAATAATATTCCAAATATTATTATTGGGAATTCTTTATTTAATTAAATCTAATTTAATCAAATATTAATAATAATTAATTCCAAATTAATCTATTATTAATTACTTCTTCATAAATTAAATATTAAATCTAATTTAACATTTAATCAACCAACTATAATTAGTAAACAACCATTACTTGTTGTGTGATCCATATGCCCTCATATATCGAGCGATTAGTCAAACTAACGGGCTTAATTGAACCCTAGACAATAAATCAGACATTCTCAATATATGAGGTACGTTGCGAGGAAATGTGCAACTACCTGTAACTGAAACATGAGCTATTACGATTTCCTCCTTTCATTTGCGAATACTCGATTAAGTCTTGAACATGATGAAGTGTCTATTCAAATAACTTAATCAATTTATCTCAAATCACTAATTGATCATATATGTCACACTTAGCCACAAAGTCTGAGTTGGCGTGCATCGCCGAATGACTTTGATCCAATTATGATGAGAAGATGAATATTCTCTCTAAATCCACTTTGAGGAATGAATCTTATTCTTGGCTCAACTACCACCACATGTATGAACCCAATCAAACCATATATACCCATGGTTGGGTGCAAAGTCGCTTATCATGGTCAAAAGTTCATCACTCCACACATGTCGGTATATTGACCTCAAGTCAAAAGGAGTATCGCATCGCTCCCACTAACCGAGACACCCGTAGACACATATTGTGGACTTACATCAAACGGTTTCTCGGATGGGTATACCAATACCCTCTAAGGTATTTGTGAATCCATCATGAGATACCTAGTATCTCGTAGTAAGTGAGATCTTACTACACTCTAAGAGTATGATCGAGATCGCGACATCAATCTCCATTTCATCATCAATATCCCATTCTTGATGATCCTTGATCGGGCTATTTGAGAATCATGCTTAAGTCATCGAGTTCTCACAACCTCAATGACATGACTATGACTCATGGGAACATTGCATGAATAAATGCAAAGAATCAAACATAATATTCAAACAAGTGTATTGCCATACATTAATATTAAGTGAACTATAATATTAAATCAAACCGAATATCATCGAGTATTATGTCTTACAATAGATTGTCTCTAGGACACTAACACTCTTGAGTTACACCAAGATCATGGAGATAGTGGAGGAGATGTTCAAAGGCTATCAAGCCAAGTGGATAGGACAATGCGGTTGATCCGAAAGTCTATAAATACCTGCATTGAAAGTGAAATACCATTCAAAGTTTGAGAGAAAAGTGAAACCTAGAGTGTTTTGTATCTTGTAGGAGTGTGAGGGTCGATGCTATTCTATTTGTATTGGTCAAGGGAATACAATCTCTCCCATCAAGATATTGTGTTTATCTTATTAGATCAAGTTTTAGGTTGAATAAGATCTTTAGTTACTTGATTGAATAGATTGATTTTTGGTGTGTGTTTTTCACTACACCTTTTAGGATCTTGTAAGAGGTGTTTGTGTATCTCACTACTTGTTATAGTGATGTTTTTTTAACCATGAGGTTGGGATATTGGATTCTGAGACTATACACAATTTTGAAATCCTTTGCCTTTGCGTTTTTATACTTCCATTTATCATATATTGTTTTTACATGTTGCATAACATTTTCAACAACACTCTAAAAATCTGGCGCATTACACTTTCAATTGGTGCCAGAGTCATAAACTTGATACACTAAGTTAAAGGTCATGTGTTTTAAAGTGTGTTTTTGCAATGGATTATCCACTGACTCCTTCTTTAAAACCTCCAATTTTGGATGGAGCAAATTATCCCTACTGGAAACCTAAAATACGCATGTACATTAAGTCTATAGATGAGAGAGCATGGCGTAGTGTGTTATCTGGTTGGAATCCACCAGAGACATTTGATGATAAAGATGGAGAATCGCAAGTAAAAAAGGAGATTGATTGGTCAAATGATGAATGCACATCGGCCAATTTCAATTCTAAAGCCCTTAATGCGATTTTTACTGCTACTAATATTTCTATGTTTAAATTGATATCTAACTGTGTTTCTTCTAAGGATGCATGAGAAATATTGCAGGAACATTGTGAAGGATTAGAAAGTGTTCGAAGGACTATACTTCGAATGTTGGGAACCAAGTTTGAAACCTTGAGGATGAAAGATGATGAAACCATTTCATCATACAATGAAAGGATAAGTGAGATTGCTAATGAGTCACACTCACTTGGTGATCCAATTTTCAACACTCGGTTAGTCAATAAAATACTTAGAATTGTTCCTAAATGATTTGATGCTAAAGTATGTGCAATAGAAGGGACTAAGAACACTGATTTATTGAGTCAAAATGAGTTGATCAATATTTTGAAAACTTATGAGATTAACTCAAATATGTTAGATGATGATAAACATGAGAAAGATAAAGACAAGAAATTACTTGCTTTTAGAGGTGAAACTTCTGATAATGTTGGTAAACATCCTTATGTTACTGAAGTTGATTATGATGATGATGTTTCTGATTTATGTGATGAAAATGTTTCTGAATCTTTTCTAAGTAACTCAAATCTTTTCTAAAAGGAAAGTTCAGAAGACCAAAAGGTAATTTTCAACCAAAAGATAAGTTTAATCAGAATTCTTCTCCCTCTGATAAAAAGTTTGTTCGAAGTCAGTCTTCCAGTTTCAATCAACCTAGACAATTCACTAAGGATAACAAGTTCAAATATGATCCTGAGTACAGGAAAAAAGTTAAATGTGATGCATGTTCTGGATATGGTCATTATGCTAATGAATGTGCTAATACTTTGCTTAAGAAAAATATGAACTTTAATGATACCTTAAGTGATGATTCTGATGATGAAACTAATGCTGGTAAATGTGAACTAAGTGCTATGTCCGCTAGAAGAATAGTCTATGATGATACATTTGATGATGATCTCGATGATTATTAGTGCAAACAAATTCGGATGTTATCACAACATCCCGAAACAACATTCAATAAATAAACCAGGTGGCTTAGCCCACTCGGCCCTTTAAACTCCTCAATTGAGTGGGAGACCTGAGTTCGATTCCTTTGGGAGCTAATTGGAGTATGGGAGTTATAAGGTGGCTTGGTGAATTTGTGGAGTGTTCAAAGGTGCTTGGTGTACTAACTATTAACAACTAACAACTAACTTTGCCCGATAAAAAAAAAACATTCAGTAAATATGATTCAGAGATTAATTGTTTTGTTGGAACTATTCTGAATGCTAAAACTTCAAATTCTGCTGAATGTAACTCTGAATATCTGAAGTTTAAAAGCGATTTAGAAACTCAAAAAAAGTGTTGAGTTTCTTATCTTTTAGAAAATTGATTTGTAAAAAGAATCTTTTAAAACTTGAAGTTCTTTTAACTAGAAAAGATGTGGAAATTTGTTCTTTGAAAATGAGCTTAAGTGTACTACTTTGAGTTAAATAACTAGAAAAGATGTGGAAATTTCTACTAGCACTACTGAATTAAATAATGCATTATTGATTGGTAGATTTGATAATGCTAGACTTGGTTTTGAGAAAACTACTGAAGACACTCCAATCTCCAGTAAACCTATATCTTTTGTAAAAGAAGGAACTTGTTTGACAAAACCTTTGAATTTTAAACAAAAGAAATCTGCTGGATTGTTTGAAGAGTATATCTGTTTTTATTGTGCTGAAGTAGGTCACATTCGTCCATACTGTTCTAAGTTAAGAAGAGATTTAAAAGCTGGAATTATTTTACCTGATAAAGTTGAATACCCTATAAAACAGGTTAACAACATAAAAAAGTGGATTTATAAGAACATGTTGTGTAATGTTGTGTATACATCTTTGAAAGCATGTGTTCCTGGATCTTGGTACTTTGATAGTGGTTGTTCTAGACACATGACTAGTCAAGTCAACCATCTGACTAATTATACATCTTGTGATGGTGGTCATGTTACATATGGTGGTGGTTCAAAAGGTAAAGTTGTTGGTAAAGGAACCTTGAATGTTCCTGGTTTTCCAAAGTTGACAAATGTGTTACATGTAAAAGGTTTACTTGTTAATCTGATTAGTATTAGCCAGTGTTGTGTTCGATAAGCAAGTGCAAAGATCAATCTGGAAGACGAAGTTGGAAACGTGGCAGCATCACATGAGTTCTTGTAAGACCCGAAGTCTCCAGCTCATGCTTGCCAAACCAGCTCATGCTTGTCAAAGTACTATAAATAGAAGAAAAACAACAAGAGACGGGTTCTTAAAATTTAGAGGGGTAAGGTTCACAAAAAATTCCCAGAGTGGTGAGGTTGAAAAAATTCGAGTTCATCCATACACATAAAAAATCCCCACTTTTCGTATATGTTTACTCTCCGAATCATCTTCATTCATAGCGATTCATCTTCATGAGATGTATCGTATATTGTATGTGTAAAACTCGCAATACTACATCCTTGGCTTGGAACGCCCCCAGAGTAGTCATTTCTTGACGAACTAGGTCAACAAATTCCTCTTATTTTTAGTATATTTTACACGTACATATTTTGTTTGTGAGTTGTCATCAAATTAGCCACATAATATTCTTCATATAAAACGACTACATAACAATTGGGCTAGAAGGAGGGTCCCAAAAAAACTAACCCATACACAATCCCATAGTTAGCCGAGGCGAAAAAAAAAAAATATAATGCCTCAATCTAGGAATACCAGACGGAGAGGTCGAGGCAAAGCCGACCTCAAGACCAGAAAGATGATCAGCGTCAGCCTCATAAAGATCAGACAGTGGAGACCATCAATCTTGAAGATATTGCCAACGATCCGGCGGCCACAACAAAGGCCATCACTTTCTTGCTACGAGGGCCGAAAAAGAGTTGGCCAAGTTAAAAGCTCAAGATGATGATGATCGACGCTTCGATACACCCGATAGCGAAACAATTTAAGTTAAAAGTTTGCGAAGCGGGCTAATAAAAGCGATGATATGTTGGATGACGAAAGAACCTCAAGGGTCCAGACCATCAGCGTTTGGACATTTGAGACTCTTCAGTCAAAGACAGAATCGACAATAATAGGCGATAGGATCCGGGAGGGAACAACCGATAAACATGCCCGGCTCCTCGAGATCTCATGATCGTCGCGATCCCGAACAAAAATCGATCGAATAAAATTATCTATCCATCATCGATTGGGTAGGCGACGAAGTTGGAAGGGGGATCGCCCTATCACGAGCATGACCCATCGGGTCCTCATGATGGGATATGACCCGATCCAAGTCTGTCGGGCCCACAAAATTTGCGGAAATGCAGAAAAGCCATTGAAGGCTTACAGCCTACCCGGCCTTAGAACTAAAGGACTCCCGGCTAGAAGACAATGCCTTGCTCGCCACTAACACCAGCGATCATGGCGGTCGAAGCTCAAGAGAAAGTGGCGAAGATCCGACCACCAATCCCCATGTTCGATGTTGAGTCCGGACCACATGTCCATCTCGGCAAATACTCAAACTTTATGATTGCCATGGGCGCCACCGACTTGACCGCAAATGGCCGATCATTCCCCATGACTTTGGGTGATCGGGCACACAGATGGTTCT
Organism: Stenogyne calaminthoides; assembly: GCA_037126765.1. Lineage (NCBI taxonomy): Eukaryota > Viridiplantae > Streptophyta > Magnoliopsida > Lamiales > Lamiaceae > Stenogyne > Stenogyne calaminthoides. Next base: position 33,932,026 of record JBBCBC010000008.1, on the reverse strand, counting down.
CTACTTTGCCCGGCCAAGGCTCTATCACATCTTTCGCTCGATTGGACAAACAATTCCTATCCCATTTCTCATCCATGTGTGTGCCAAAGACCAAAAAAAGGTTGGCACATTTTTTCCCAACTAAGGGGTGAGTCGGATCGAGCATATATCGAAAGATTTGATAAATGTTTGTATGATGGGCCCCGGTTGAAGAGGATGCCAAGGTCCTCACGGTGGTGGAGGCCTCACCTTTAATCTTGATATGTGGAAAGCCATGCATCAAGATTGGCCAAACACGATTTCAATTCGGAGCGGCGACCAAGATCATAGCCATGCAGATTCGCCGCCCAATCACGATCGGGTCGGGAAATAACAACAAAGAAAGTTTTTGGTAAGAAAGTGATGAATGAGGGGGGTATAAACCCCCAAGGTCTTTTCAAACCATTCAAGAAAAGAGTGAATAAAGCGACCTATGAAGTCTTCCTCAAGATTAAAATATAAAATGATTTTTAACCAAATCAAAGATCGGGACATGTTGGATAGGCAAGAAGAATCATAATGGATAAGAATCGCTTAATGCTTCCAAATATTGTAATTATCACGAGTACATCGGGCATAATACGTAAGATTGTCGAGATTTATTTGTCAACTTTAGAAGTTATACGAGGAGAATCGACTTACCCAGTTCATAAAAAGCCCCGTGAGAGAGGCTCCCCTAATAAAAAAAAACAGGAGATCGTGGGGTAAGCTTAAAGTTCGGAAGAAACATCCGGCAATTGATCCCGAAGAATCCCGTGAAGAGGTCCGAAATACCCAAAAGAGGGCTCCTACTATGGGTAGAGGTCGAGAAAGTCAAGAGATCCACATGATACGCCCCGTTACGGTCCAGTGGGTGGATGTTATCAGCACCAACATTATCGAGCGACGAAAAGAAGATGGAATCGTGCCATGCAAAGCATCCATCGGTGAAAGTGGCGAGCACATCACCAGCACGCCACCTCTCACCAAATCATGTTCTCGAAAGATGATCTCGGCATAATCACCCCCACAATGACTCTCTAACCATCAGTGCTCGTCTCGCCGGTTTTGAAGGTGCAGCACCTCCCCGGTCGATCTGGGAGAATATCACGAACATTTTGTTCGTCGACACTCTGCACCAAATGGAAAAACAAGTTGGGGACTTGAGTAGCTATATAGAACCATGTGATCACACCATCATGGGTTTTGGGAATCAGAACCCGACCCTATGGTATGATCGAGGTTAGGAGTCGAGTTAGAATCAACTCTAAATCCAGGAGATCCAACGAACTAGAATGCTAGATTTTGTAATCATCGATGTTCGAATCTACTTACAACGGGTTCCTAGGTCGCTTTGGTTTATTAAAGGAATTTTAAACCGCCTGTTCAACTTACTATTATTGTGTTAAATTTCCAACTCAAGATGGAGCGGGTAGCGTAAAAGCGATTAAAAAGCTCGAGATTGTTTGCTATCATGTGTACCAGAAAAACAAAATATCGTTAACATGATGGAGCAAACATGGAGATCGGAGAGTCAAGCCCTCAGCGAATCGTTGCCAAAATACCCTTTGAAGAGCACTCCTCCATGCACGAACACCGAAGTCCAAGATGGTAACTCATGTCCTAGATCTCCCGGATCTAATGAATATTGATCCGCCAAACGAGCTATCGGACTAGAACCTCGCAGAGTTTTGAACCTATGGAGGTAGCATCACTTTAACACCGGGGTCGATCGAAGATCCTCGGTGGAAGCAAAAAAAAAAGCGAGCAACACCGTCGAATAACAACGGAGTCTATCAATATCGACCCGATGCGGGACACGAAGTTAGAAGTATTCATTGGTTGAATTAGGAACCTTTCGAGCAGAAGTGATTGCATATCTTCAAGCAAACTTGGATGTGTTCACTTGGTCACATGAGGACATGGTTGGCATTGATACAAAAACATGCATGTCACTCCCTCAACCTTGATCCAACACAAACTCAAAGAATCCGGAAGCGCAAAAGTTCGGTCCGGAGAAATATCGACATGAATAGTGAAATCAAAAAGTTGCTCGACAATAAACCGATTAAAGTAAAATGCCCAAGATGGCTTGTGAACCTCAGGCTTGTCCGCAAGTCTAATGGAACTTGGAGACTATGTATAGATTTCACGGATTTAAACAAGGCATGCCCGAAAGATAATTTCGATGCCACATATCGATTATTTGGTCGATAATACAAAGAAAGGCGTGAGCTCATGACTTCATGGATGCTTTTGTCGGCTATCACCAAATACCCATGCATCCGGACGATCAAAAGAATCGACATTCGCAATGAAAAGAATATGTATTGTTGGCAATGCATGCCATTCGGATTAAAGAATGCGAGCAACATATCAACGTTTGGTGAACAAAATGTTAACGAACACATCGGCCCAACAGTTGAGGTGTATATTGATGACATTGTGTAAAAAGCTTAACACAAGGAAGACCACATCACCCACCTGCATAAACGTTTGATATTCTCGGGGAGTACAACATGAAGCTAAATCTGAAGAAATGCGACTTTTGGGGTTCACTCAGAAAATTCCTAGGACATATGGTCAGCGGGGGATTGAAGCAAACCCATCAAAGATTCAAGCCATGCTCGACACGCAGAGCCCCTGAGGAGTGAAAGAGGTTCAAAATTAACCGGACGTTTGGCTTCCATAAGCCGATTTATATCCTTAAATCGGGACAAATGCAAACTTTTTCGACGCTTTTAAAGAAAGGGAAATTCAATGGACAGCGATTGTAAAAATGCATTCGAAGTCATTAAAGCAAGACCTTGCAGATACTCAAACATTATCTAAGCCTGTTCGGTGAACAACTTTATCCAGATCTGCTGCCGATCCGAACATGCAATTATGTTTGTGCTCGTTGAGGGGGGGCTTACACACTTGCCCGTTTACTATGTAAGCGGTGCTCAAAAGCCGAAGCTCCGGTACCTCCAATGGAAAAATTAGCATATGCCCTCGTTATGAGTGTTCGAAAAAAACCTTAACATACTTTTTCGATCACTCAATCAAGGTATTAACCACATTCCCATTGCGACAAGTCCTCCACCGACGGATTAATCGCAGCGGCATTACGGTGGGCGGTGGAGTTAAACATTGGCATTACGTTTATTTGCCAACAGCAATGAAGAACTGCTAGGCTATGGCGATTTCATGGTCGAGTTGACATATCCACAAATGCCGAAAAGCGTCGACCAACCATGGCATATATACTTTGATGGCTCATCAACAAGTACAAAAGAGCCGGAAAGGCGTGGTTCTCATCGATAACTCGACAAACTTTCACTTGACCATCCGTTTTGATTTTGACCACACAAATAATGAAGCCTAGTCTGACTTTTGATCACGGGGAACTCTGAGATAACTATGACAATGGGAATCAGAGGTCAGGATTTCTGGCGATTCTCGATAATCGTGATACCAAGAATAAAGTAGCACGAGTCTTATATGCAACAAATGGCACAATATCATCAACTAGAAAAGGAGTTGCTTGAACAATTGAACAAGTTTACATAGAGCAGGTTACCCACGATTGGGTAATTGCCTCACGATGCCTTGGCACACCCGCAATAAAAGAAGAAGTGATTTAACACGACGGACATTGTGGTCGTCACAACTTGTTCGCCATCAATTCCTAGAGTTGTGGTTGCCCATATAACAAAGTAGCAAGAAACCTCGATGACTCCAATTTTAAATTACTTACAAAAAAGGACTTCTCCCCGAGAATAAAGCACAAGCTACTCGCCTCAGATTATAATCGCTCGTTATACAATCTTAGATTTAGCATTTATATAAAAGAAGTTTCTCACTTCCACTATTGAAGTGTATTACTCGCGAAGAGGGTCATATAATTCGAGCAGATTCATGATGGAGTATGTGAAACCATCTTGAGTGGCTCGTTGCCCGCACATAAAATTATCGGACAAGGTTATTCTTGGGTGACCCTCAAAAAGATTTGCTCGAAAGATGCTCTTGGCGTGTCTAAGTGCAGTACATGCCCCCACTTATTCATAGCCCCACCAAGAACTAGTGTGGGTTTGACCCATAGCCATTTGCTAAATGGGGAATCGATTTGATCGGCCCATTTCCTAGTGGCACGTCGGGAGTAAAATTTGTTGTGGTTGCCGTTGATTATTATACTAAATGGGCGGAAGTCGAAGCTATTGTTAAAATCACCGAACAAAGAATGTGGAACTTTGTTTGGAAAAATATCATTTATCGTTTTGGGCTTCTCCAATCATTTAATGCAGATAATGGCAAAGTTCGATGGAAGTGAATTCGACAAAATTGTGCTCAGGGGCATAAAAAGCATTACTCAACTCATTATCCGATCCAAATGGACAAGTTGAAATCGTTAATAAAATTATCAAGCATACCCTCAAGCCCGGACTTGATAATTCCAAGGGGGGAAATTTCAAGAGTTGCCCAAATATTATGGGCCTATCGAACAACTTTGAGAACATCAATCTGCGGAAACCCGAATTTGCCTCGGCATTTGGTGCGAGAAGAAGTTATACCCAGAAATCAAGATTCGAGTCATCGGACAATGACTTTGGAGAGCACATCAATGACGAAAGCGCCATGAAAGTGCACTGAAGTTAGAAGAAAAGAAGGACGGAGAAATTTGATTTCAAGAACGCCATGTGTAAAAAAGAGATCGAAAAAGTTCTATAACTCCAAAGTCCGAACACGGAGTTCAATGTGGGCGTAGCTTGTTTTAAGATGATCAACGGGGGTATCAGGTGGTGTGTTCTGCCGAGCATGGGAAGGTCCATTCAAAGTTACAAAACGTTTGTTAAACGGGGCTTATGATTTGGAAGACCTGAATGGAGTTCCATTGTCCTACTCGTGGAATGCGTCAAATCTGAAAAAATATTATCAGTAATGACGAGCATAACTGGCCGAGCACACTCAGCCACACAGCTGAAACGAGCACAACTGGCCGAACATAATCAGCCTCATAGCTGAAACGAGCACAAATGGCCGAACATAATCAGCCATTCAGCTAAAACAAGCAGGACAATCCTGAAGAAAGGAGACACCGTGTTCGACAAAAATCTTCTAGAAAAAAAATGCTGGCCAACACTATTGAAAGATAGAAGATACGTGTCAAAACAAGTTGAGATGTGGTGGCAACCAGAAAAGGAACGTGTCAATCCTTGAATAAGAACTGACAAAAAACCGGATAGATGTCAAAAGGAGGATTCAAAGCGGACAGATGTCAAAAGGAGGGTTCAAAGCTAGAAGGCCAGCACCAACTAGCTATGCCAGTACCTGTTTGGGATAGTACCATAAATAGAAGCATATTGATAGCTGAAGAAAGTGGAGAAAAACAGGGGAAAAAGGAAAAAATACTACAGTTATCGGAAGAAAGTTTGTTCAGTATGCCTCCAGACGAAGAATCTAGCACTCAATTTAGCTATCATTCTGCAGAATCGAGCATCTGTCCTAGCGCTTATCCTGGTACGAGCTTTATACCCCATGAGACACTCCGAGCACAGGTTGGCGCTCGTTACGGACTCCAAGATGCTCGGCAGAGTCATGTTTGCTTTTCCCGCTACTCATTTGCTTATCGCAGTAGTAAATCACTAGTCCCCTACGCATCCCCAAAATCTCCTCCGAAGGGGAGGGATGTCGTGGTATCCGCTCGAAACAACATGTGGATGCTGATGCTCAGGCATCTACTGAAGGGGACAAAATGGTGCCACCGAGATTTTGCTAGCTCTCGATATAGGCGTAGCAAAGGTGTAAGGAGCCACACATTGCCACGTCGCGACTGCCGCAAGATAATCACAACTTGTCCAGAGGACAACGCTTATCTTCTGCCGCTGGAGCATGTTACTTAAAGAAGGGTAGACAAAGCCGATCCACCTCGTGCTTGTCAACATCAATTCGCGACAGATGACGAGGCTCATGTCTATTCAAGACAAGGTTTAAATTCAAAACCATAGTCGATGTCTATAGTTATGTGTAATATGTCTTCTTCAAATGTAAAGGTTGTAATAGAATACAACGTGTTGCAAAAAACATTTTTTTGTTTGTTAAGATTTTCTAGTTGAAGTTTATCGGAGGTCGTGACAAAAATGGGACTGACCGAACAAAATTTAACGAGCCAAAGTTTATGTTCACCGATGAACGATTCAGACTCGATACCCTTGACAAAAAGTGAGTAATGGGTACGCAGTCGCAAAAGACGACTTGTACTTACAGATACCCATAGCAAAAGGGAGTGATGAGTACGGGGTCGCACCTAAATAAGACGGCCCGAGTACGAAGTGATCGCGCCCAAATAAGACGATCGCGAACCAAGAAAGGGGGGGTTGCATAAAGTTAACCCATCTGGTCGCACCTAAATAAGACGATCAACCGATTGCATCACAATAAGACAATCAAAACAAAAAGAAGTCGAGGGCGGACATAGACAAACATAATGTTCGAATTCATTCAGAAGAAAAGAGGCATAAACTAGAAAGCAAGGCAAACATCAAGCAACACAAGCATCAATCATTCATCAGCAACAACATTCATCCTCAACAATCAGGTTAGAGGAAATTGTTCAATAAGCAAATTCAACCATTCAATTTCGAAGTTGTTCGAACAAAAGAGAAGAAGGCAAAAAATTACACAAGTTCAAAAGAAATTGTTCGAGCAAAAAAGAAGAAGACAAAAATTACACAACAATTGTTCAACAAAGCAAAAATTACATTAAGGAACAAATTCGTTGTTGGGGGTGGGCGGAAGCGAAGTATCGAACAAATCATGCCCCATTTGCTCGGCCCCTTCAGGAACAGCTCCTCCAGCATTGTCAGGCCTAATCTGCTCGCCAGGAAGTGCACTTTGCTCGATTTCGGGAGGTCCCCTTTGTTCGTTCTGCACCTGATCAACAATGTCCGCATCCGAGCCATCTTCCTCATCTAAAATAGGATCATCAATCTCGATCCCTTCAGGAAGATTGGAGAAGTCACACAGATCACTCAGATCAGATATGGGAAGGTTGCGATCTGGCGGGTTGTCGATCAGGTACTTCTGAAAATGAGATATGAGCGGGGCAAGTTGTTCGGCAGTGAGCGTATGTCGAGCAGAACGGATGGCATCGGCAAAAGCACATATGTAAGAGAAGTTCGACATGGAATCAACATACTCCTCACTGTGAAACTTTAAATTTTCGAGACCCAAACGAGTGTTGGTCTCTTCAGCAATAAGGAGTTGTTGGCCGAGCGAATCCTTCTCACGTTCCACGGCCTCAATGCCAGATCTAAGTTTGCGAAGCTCGACATTCATCTCATCTTGAACTCTCCTGATGCCGACCATCTCCTCCTGATCAAGGCCTAGCTCCTCCCTCGCCTGGTGAGCATCTTCACGAGCCTGGCGAACATCCTCTTGAGCTTTGCGAGCTTCCGCCTGAGCTGAGTTTATTTGCCCCTGAGCCAACTTCAATTCATCCTGAGATCTGTTCAGCTCATTCACCTTTTCTTCAAAGTTTCTGATAAGAGCTAAGTAATTGGCATGAAGATTGGCGGACTCGGCATAAGCCTTCTCAAGAAGAACTAGAGATTGACCATGATGTACTAGGCCAAGTCGCATGGTCTCCAAAGGTGTTGGACCCTTGGTGGCCTCTTCAAGCTCAGTGGTCCATGCTCGTATAGGGGTCTCGCAAGCCTTCTGAACATGCTCGGGAAGACTCGGAATATTGCGAACACTCGGAGAGCAGTAATAATTCTTCAATTTGGGCATCGAGGCGTAACCGCTCAACTGCATGTTCACCCGAGCAAACAAATGAAATAAAAGCGAACAAAATCAATTGAAGGAAAAAATAATGCAATGGGCGAACAAACGCGTGCACGCGATTGCGGCGGGATCCCATCCCAAAAATGATTTATCTTGGGACCGGAGTTGAGGGTTCATAGGAGTCCAAGTCCAGGGTCACGGAGGAGGTGGAGAAGATGTACCCACCTCCATCTCGACTATTTGCGCGACCGGACCCGACCACGGAGGCGGCCATTTCGATCGCTTCAAGAATGGGGTCTCCCCAACAAAGATCTGTTGGGGAATGAGTTGCATGATCTATTGGGGTGAATATTTAAATACAAATTTAATTCTTTAATTATTACTAGCATGAATTAATCCTATATTAATTCAAATAATAATTGCAACAACATATCATGCATATAATAAGCCACGTAAAACCTACACATGCAGAATCTACGGGTTTACGTGAACGTACCTCTCGGGATGGCAGTGAATTCGGTTGGACGGACTAACCAAAAGGACTTCCAAGTATTCCCTTAGCCCTTGCTCAACTATCCGGTGGAAGGACACTTGTTTAACAATTAACAAAAAAAAAAAATAAACTTTGTTGCACCACATGTGGATTTGCTAATTTTTCGGCACATGGAATTGTACTTGGGAATGAAAAAATCATCCCTATTTATAGGAGAGAGGTGGTCGATTTTTTCAAAGAGAAACCAATGTGGGGAAAAGACTTTTCTTGATCACCAAGAAATCTTGAATATATCTCCTATATTCTTTTTTCCATAATTAAAATATTCCACAAAAATCCCACCTCCTCTAATTATGGATTTTTCGAAAATTAATGATGCAAGAATCCAAGATTTGGATCTTCTTGAATTTATGAGATATTTTTGTATTTCAAGAAATACATATCTTCCATAATATCTTTTCAAGAAAATCAAGAAAATCTTTCTTGCCCACTATATTTCAAAATTTCGAAATTCTCTTATGAAATAACCAAGTGGGAGATTTCTTGAATTTAATGAGATAATCTTGTATTCCAAGAATACATATCTTCATTCCATAACAAAATTCAAAGAAAATCTTTCTCCCAACTTATTCATAATTTTCGAAAATTTAGAGGAAAAATAAGCAACAATATTTATTTTATTTTAATCAACCTTTTTCAGTTAATGGACTATTTGTTGGGCTACTCAGGGGGCATTTAGGAGAATTAAGATTGGACCTTCTAATGGACCTTGAATATCTAATATTGAGCCACAATATAATTCAAGCCCATAAATATTAATTAATCTCACTACATAATTAATAATGCACTATCCATCTTAACCCATATTACAGTCAATATGGCTCCCGGTCATTATTTCCTGTGTTTAAGATTATCTAACCCATTAATTAATTCAAGTCACTGAAATAGCTTTCCATTAATTAATATCTTTTATCCTTGGTCAAGGAACGGTTCAACATTATTATCCATACCGGAAACTAATTCCACTTGCAAGATTTGGTATGATAAAGGTTATGAACCTCGAAGGGGGCAAATCAAACAAAGCGTGCTTGCATACGATTCTTCGTATTAAATCTTAGCAATCACATGTGACTAATAATATTGCCCAAGATAAAAAGTATTGAATCTCTTTGATTCGCTACCCATGATAAATCAAAGCAATAGTTACCAATCCCACGTGATCCTATTTAAGGGACGAAGATTAAGAAACAACGAACCACTGAGGTCTAATTCTTCCTTGTTGGGCTCAAGAATTTATCCTCCCCATGGGTCCTATTCGAAGGCATCGGTCATGCACTAGTGTAATCTCTTGGTCAAGACAAACCAATCGAGCTTTACACCTCAACCTTTCGCGATGGGTTGTTCATTTCCATCTAGGTCGTGAATGGCGTACTTTTAGTTACAAGGGACTGTTAATTTAATCTTTTTGTGATCTGGTATCACTAAATTAACTACAATGTAACACGTACGAATTATTGAACAGTTATGCAATAAATATATGTAACATTCAATCATATTTAAAGCATCAGTGATAAACAATTTATTTCAGTAAATAAGTCTGAAAATTCAGTTTCGATTATACAAAGTAAAAAGCATACTTTTCAGTATAATCCCAACAATCTCCCACTTATACTCAAAAGTGCCTTTTAAGTATACTACAACATGTCTCTCGCGTAGTCCGTGACATCTAATGTCACCTACACTTAACCTAATAATTTCTCCCACTTATACTCAAAAGCAGATTGGTAACGGTCTTGAAACCCATTCCACCCACATGTCTCTCGAATGTATTGAGGCGGACTCTTTGTGAATGGATTTGCCAGTCATCCCCTCGTGATGCTATCTTTGCCACATCTATATCTCCTCTCTTAACGATTTCTCAGATAAGATGTCTTTCCTTTAGTGTGCTTGTTTGACTTCAGTAGACTCTTGGTTCTCTTGAATTTGCAATCGCCTTCTAGCAGAGATATTGCTAGACAAATTGAACACCATCCAAGTCCACTAAGAAGATCTAGAGCCCAATCGGTTCTTTCACCGCTTCAAGCGACTACTTACCCGACTTCCATGGTTGAGTCGATTGATGCATTTTCGCTTCACACTCGCTCATTTGATGGGCTACATTTCCCAAATGGAAACACACTAAGCGAGGGAGATAATTTATGGAATCTAAATCGATTGGAAATCCGAGTCCGTGTGGCCGATGGGGATTGGAGTATATCGATCGATAAATCAACATTCTATCCCGAGTTCTTTTCAGACACGCCGAATGTTTTTTAAGCGTCATTCAATGCGCTTTCCTCAGGTTACTTTGATATCTTGCCACCATGCCTACGGAAAAGCAGATATCGGTCTCCTGACACAAAGAATGCATACATAAGGTTTCCGACAACCGGCACAAGGAATACCTTTCATGTCATCTATCTCCTTTTTTTCGTCTTAGGGAACATTTTCTTGGATAGATGGATTCCAAGTCTGAAAGGTACGAAACATTTCTTGGAATCTTGCATGCTGAATCGTTTCAAAACTAGCGTCTATGTATGAAACTTGCGATAACCCGATCATCCTTTTCGGTGATCTCGAAGTTATCTTGATCCCAAGGATATGTTCGGCTTTCCCTAAGTCTTTCATATCAAACTATTTTTGAAAACCATGCCTCTTACGATCGATCACACCTTCACATTGTTCCCGATGATCACAATGTTATCTACGATAGTACTAAGAATACCAATGTAGTTTAAACACGCTTTTTATATACACACAACTTTCAAACTCGTTTTGATCAAACCCATAAGACTTTATTACATGATCAAAACTTTGGTTCCAAGCTCGGATGTCTGGTTTGAGTCCGTAAATGGACCTCTTGAGCTTACAAACTAGGTGTTCTTGGCATGTTTCAATGAAACCTTGGGGTTGTTGCATATAGATCTCTTCATCAAGACTTCCGTTAAGGAAAAGCGTCTTGACATCCATTCTTGATTTCAAAGTCGAAATACGCAAGAATCGATAAGAGAATCTGGATGGACTTAAGCATGGCTACGGGCGAAAAAGTTTCCTCATAATCGATCCCTTCTTTTTCGAAAGTATAACCTTTCGCCACTAGTCTTGCTTTTAAAGGTTTCAACCTTCCCGTCCGGTCCTTTTTTCCTCTTATATACCCACTTGCATCTAATGGGTTTGACCCCATTAAGTGGTTCGACTAGCTCCCACACTCTATTATGAAACATAGAACCCCGCCGGCTTTCATTGTTGTTTGCCAAGAATCAGATCCTTATCTTGGAGTGCCTCGTCATATGTCCATGGGTGCGATTCGACTGTCCGGGAATCAAGTCCGAGGACTCTCCTATTCCTATGAATCTCTGGGGCTTCTAACAACCCTCCCACTACGACGAGGCTCCAGCCAGAAAGCGTATCGTTTGGTATATCATCTAAGACATTTGGTAATCGAGGTTTGCCCTCTAAGCTCATTTAAGGTAATCTCACGGGTTTTCTTTGGTTCATATAGTCTTCTTCCAAAAATCTAAAGTGGTCCGATGACCACCTTTTGATCTTGGGACCATAGAACATACACCCTTTTGTTCCCTCGGGGTATCCTATTACAAACAACCTTAATTCTGATCGAGGATCCATTTTTACGGCTTCCTCCTTGTCCAACACGAGGCGAGACACCCCAAATTCTCATGTGTCTCATACTAGGCTTGGCGCCCCGGTCCACAATTCTTTGGGAGTTTTGGGAACCGATTTGGATGGCACCAAGTTTAGAATGTAAGCCGTTGTTTCAAAGGCATAACCCCGAATGACTTGGGAAGATCCGCATAACTCATCATTGATCTAACCATTTCCAAAATAGTTTTTTGTTTCTTAGCTCTGCAACCCCGTTTTGTTGAGGGTTAAGGTGCGATGAGCTAGGATACAATCCCTTCATCGGATAAAAGTTCAAAAACTCATCGCTGAGGTATTCGCCTCCACGATCGGTCGTAGAGACTTGATACGTCTTTCCCTATGATTCTCTGTTTGAGCCTTAAATTCTTTGAATTTCTCAAAGGTCTCGTTTTATGCTTCATAAGGAAAATGTAACCGCACCTTGAGTAATCATCAATAAAAATACTCATAACCTCCTCTTGCTTTGGTTGACATTGGACCACATACATACGTGTGAGCGATCTCTAACACTTCTTTGGCTCTATTCCCCTTGGCTCCAATTGCCCTCTTGGTCATTTTACCCTCCAAACATGATTCGCAGGTTGAAATTTATTCAACTTGGAGACGCTCCAGTGAACCATCTTTCACCAACCTTTGGATCATCTTTGGATTTATATGACCTAATCTTAGATGCCAAAGAAGTGTCTCGTTCACGCTTTCTTTTGTTGGAAATAGTTGATGTGTTATAGGATGCATTTCGTGAGTGGTGTGCACAGTTAATTGTATAGAGATTTTCCATCAATGTCCCGTAACAGATACACTCATCATTTCAAAAATGATGTCATTCTTATTAGAAGAAACTTAGTGTCCTTTAATCGAATTTTAGAAACTGAAAGTGAATTCTTTCTAAAACTGGGAACATAAAGATAATCTCAAAAAAAACTTTATCTTCAAAAGATAGGTGCACTTCTCCCACTTCTTTAACTACTACTCATGTAGTATTGCAATGTTTGCTACTTGCGCAGTATTGCAATAATCGTTACTATCGTAGCATTGCAATATCTGCCACTTACGTAGCATTGCAATGACTTCTACTTTCGTAACGTCACCCAGTGTGATGAGGATCTCACTCCCACTAAGTTGCCGGATCATTTTGAACCCGTGAAGCCAACATGATTAGTGGATCTCGTATCAACCACCCACGAATGAGAAGTATACGCCACTAAACAAATTTCAACAACTAGTGCGTGAGAATTACCTTTCTTTCCGTCCCTTTTGGGGTTGGGACTGGCAAAACCTCCATTGTCCTCTCTCACCGCAGCTTAAGCACTTCCTCTTTGGATTTTCCTTCACAACAAGCATTCCTCATCTTACCATTGCCCTTGGCAACAGTTGAGTTTTATTGCTTATGGCCTTTTGGTCCTCTTCTTTATCTTGCCTACCCTTGGCCTAGAAGATGAAGACGGACCACTTGCCGTCAAAGCTTGAGTTTGGTGCCTTATCATCATTTCTGCCGAGACCAAAAGCTTGCAACAAATTAGCTAGCGATGCCAAAATGCTCAAAAACTTTTTGGGCAGAGAGTGAAGTACCAAATTCATCTGAGTCTCCAGATCATAATCTGCACTCAGAATCTCAAGTTTGTTCAGTGGGCCATCTATTTTGAGGATGTAATCCCTTACGGGTTTGCCCTCCACCATTTTCAGCGACGACATCTCTCGCAAGGTGATCTGACCGCATGTTTTGACTCATCAGTTGGCTTATCTAATTTTGGTGTGTCAAGAATCCACTTGTGCTTTTGTGCAGTTAGGACAATTATAATTTATTGTTTCCAATATAGTTTCCATACATATTGTATTGACTTTAAGTATAATAACAGTGGATTAAAAGGTAACGACATGCTGAACTGAAATAAACAACTATATGCAATAGCACAAGTATATCACAAGGTTCGATCACATGCTTCATATTAAAATCTCAAAAAAAATATGAACATGCATCAGCCAACATCTCAAAATAGTTTAAATAAGCCACGTTGGGTGGGTCATTATTTAAACACATTCAAGCAGGTTACAAACAAGAACAGTTACAAACCTTTAATATCCAGATTAATAGTTGGCTCCCACTTGACCAATATAAAATTGACAGGGACTTCGGGGAAGTATATGCATATCAATTTTATACCTAAGTAATAACCATGATTAAATACAAGATTATTATTTCGCTTTGATCGAGCCTCATTGGGAGGGTCATCGTCGCCACTAGTAATAACCCACAATCATCCGTTTGGAATTCATTCATGTGAAAGCTATCTTTTGACCGTCCCGTTGGGGGAATTTCTCCAAAAGAATTCACAAATAAATAAATCATGGAGGTCAAAATTAATTCAATTTTATTATCCGAAATAAAATTGTCAATTAATTGTTTAAACATACTTAGTAATTTTGAAGGTGAGATTTTTCCATTTGGCAACCCTCATGCAAACACATTTAAACAAATTAAATAAAGCATAAGATAACACAAATAAATCAAGCAAAAACAAAAAATAAACATATTGGGCACAAATTATCCAATTGTCATGGTTTGATTTTCTTGACTTGATCTTGAAGAAACACTTCTCGAATTTCTCCCCACTGCTCGTCTCGAAAAAAAATATTTCTCTCGAAGGCCACGCCAGCGGCTTCTTTCGGGATGCACGCCTCAAGATCCGGCGACAGTCATTGCCTAGAGACAATCCCCGGCACCGGACGGGTGTCAGTAACTCTAAGGCGACAGCGGCACAAGATACGCTCACCACCTCGCTCCGCCGCCGACCTCGGCGGCCCACGCTTTTCGATGGCGTCAGCGTCCGTGGCCCATCGCCTAAATACAGCGCCGATCATGGTGTGTGCCTTTGCGCCCGTCGCGTACAGATCTTGCCTCAGGCTCGGCCTTTCGGCATTAACCCGGCCTGCCGCCTAAGCCCGTCAAATACCCGTGCAAGGCCGCTTCACGCCTGCTCGATTTTGTCCTTTAATTCTTCGTCTCTTCGTTCCCGATCCGGTTATAATTTATTTATAAAAATAAATAAACCTAGATCTAGACTAGTCTATTACATTGATCAAATCAAACAAATCCTAGTCTACTCGTGGATTTTTCTCGAGGCAAAACAAATCCGAATCGAATAAAAAAAAAACCACGGTTTATATGCATGCATAAATAAATACATTAAAATCCATGACAATTGGATACCGCAAAAGCAGATCTAACAATTTACTATCGATTTCAAATTTAACGTCCATGAATTAAATTACAATTTAAAAAATTGAGCAGGCAAGTGGGCTCGATACCGATTGTTGGGGAATGAGTTGCCTGAGATCTATTCGGGGTGAATATTTAAATAAAAATTTAATTCTTTAATTATTACTAGCATGAATTAATCCTATATTAATTCAAATAATAATTGCAACAACATATCATGCATATAATAAGCCACGTAAAACCCACGATGTGGAATCTACGGTTTACGTGAACGCATTACCTCTCGGGATGGCGGTGAATTCGGTTGGACGGACTAACCAAAAGGACTTCCCAAGTATTCCTTAGCCCTTGCTCAACTATCCGGTGGAAGGACACTTGTCGAACAATTAACAAAAAGGAAAAAAAATAAACTTTGTTGCACCACTTATGTGGATTTGCTAATTTTTCCAAAGACATGGAATTGTACTTGGTAATGAAAGAATCATCCCTATTATTTATAGGGAGAGAGGTGGTCGATTTTTTCAGTAGAAACCCAATGTGGGAAAAGACTTTTCTTAATCACCAAGAGATCTTGAATATATCTCCTATATTCGTTTTCCCATAATTAAAATATTCCACAAAAATCCCACCTCCTCTAATTATGGATTTTTTGAAAATTAATGATGCAAGAATCCAAGATTTGGATCTTCTTGAATTTATGAGATATTCTTGTATTTCAAGAAATACATATCTTCCATAATATCTTTTCAAGAAAATCAAGAAAATCTTTCTTGCCCACTATATTTCAAAATTTCGAAATTCTCTTATGAAATAACCAAGTGGGAGATTTCTTGAATTTAATGAGATAATCTTGTATTCCAAGAATACAAATCTTTATTCCATAACAAAATTCAAAGAAAATCTTTCTCCCAACTTATTCATAAATTTTGAAAATTTAGAGGAAAAATAAGCAACAATTTATTTTATTTTAATCACCTTTTTCAGTTAATGGACTATTTGTTGGGCTACTCAGGGGGCCTTTAGGAGAATTAAGATTGGACCTTCTAATGGACCTTGAATATCTAATATTGAGCAACAATATAATTCAAGCCCATAAATATTAATTAATCCCACTACATAATTAATATTGCACTATCCATCTTAACCCATATTACAGTCAATATGGCTCCCGGTCATTATTTCCCGTGTTTAAGATTATCTAGCCCATTAATTAATTCAAGCCACTGAAATAGCTTTCCATTAATTAATATCTTTTATCCTTGGTCAAGGAACGATTCAACATTATTATCCATCTGCAAAACTAATTCCACTTGCAAGATTTGGTATGATAAAGCTTATGAACCTCCGGGGGCAAATCAAACAAGCGACTTGCACACACGATTCTTCAGTATTAAATCTTAGCAATCACATGTGACTAATAATATTGCCCAAGATAAAAATATTGAATCTCTTTGATTCGCTACCCATGATAAGTCAAAGCAATAGTTACCAATCCCACGTGATCCTATTTAAGGGACAAAGATTAAGAAACAACGAACACTGAGGTCTAATTCTTCCTTGTTCAGTTCTGAAGAATTTATCCTCATGTAGGTCCTATTCAGTGCATCGGTCATGCACTAGTGTAATCTGTTGGTCAAGACAAACCAATCTGAGCTTTACATCTCAACCTTTCGTGATGGGTTGTTCATTTCCATCTAGGTCGTGAATGGCGTACTTTTAATTACAAAGGATTTATTAATTTAATCTTCTCGTGATCCGTATCACTAAATTAACTACAATGTAACACGTACAAATTATTGAACAGTTATGCAGTAAATATATGTAACATTCAATCATATTTAAAGCATCAGTGATAAATAATTTATTTCAGTAAATAAGTCTGAAAATTCAGTTTCGATTATACAAAGTAAAAAGCATACTTTTCAGTATAATCCCAACAGCATCGATGCTCATCTGAGCTCGGTCGCTTGCCCCCCTCGTCCGTTCCTCCTTGGTCTTTTTGGCGACGGGAGTTTCGCTCGCCCTTGCTTTTCGGCGAACGAAGTTGTCCTCTTTGGTCGGCTCGACTCCCGTGTCCAGACATGTTGCTTTCGGCTCACCCTTTCTCACCTTTCGCCCTCCCTCGATTTGCTTGTCGAGCATCCCGCTTTTTGAATTCGAAAGCAAGCTCCTCGAGGTCTTTTTTGTTCGAGCCATTTCGGTATTTCAGATGTACTCACAAAGAATAAATGATGATCGGAAAGGTCGTGGACAAAACAATTCATTATAAAAGAGGGAGAAGCTGCGAACAAAAGGTACAACACATTTGCAAATACAAAAAACAATCCTTACCAGCGGGATTAACAAAGAACAAGATGGTGAGGGGGGCACGACAAGCCTCATTTTCTCCTTTGTCGGGCGGTATTCAAAGTCTTCACAGATCGTTTCGAGCGAGGCTCGAGATCGATTTTGCCAAATCTTCGCTAAAATAGTCGTCGTTGGTCTCTTTGTCCGTCGCAGCTGGAATTCTGAAATCGAGAATAAGTTAAAATCAGTTCAAGCTGAAGAGCAAAAGACATAAAAATACTTACTTCGGTAAACCCCAAAATCTGTGGGGATGTCTAAACGAGCATCTGGTTCACTTCCAGAAGTCGGGCTTTTCCAATCGCCCCCAATGAACCAGAATTTTTCCTTCCAATCACTAATTTTGTTCGGCACATCCTCAATGACCTTGCACTTAGCATTTGCCTGCATGAACAACCATCCATGTTCGCCCTTGGGACGGGTCAAATGCACTAGGCGTGAGAGTTCAGGTGTTGTGGGATAATATACGGGTTTCGTTTTGCCGAACAAAGTCAAGAAGCTCATAATCATGTGTCACCCATTCGGCTTCAGCTGAGTAATGGTAATGTTCCATTCTACGAGCAAACGAGTGATAGCCGGATGAAGTGGGAATCGAAGGCCCGCTTCCATCGTGTCTAAATTCACGGCAACACAACCCTCAGGGGGCTGGTCTGCTCGCTCATCGGGACCAAGTGCCCAAAAAAATACATCTTTTGGGGTTTCATAATTCCTATCTGGTGGCGAGCATATCAACATCAATTATGCTCGCAATTTTGCTCGTCGGGTACTCATTCTCAACCCTAATCCTATGAGGTTGTTCGGGCCAATCAAAATTATAACGAGCATTATACTCGCTATATGTTGGGCTATGAGGAAGACCAATAGGGATATCGAGCTCCGTGTTCGGCTAGCCGTCGAACCCTCTGTTCGACTCAGTAACATTCTCAGCTACCAAAATCTCCTCCCTCACATTATCATCATCCCTATTTACAACCCTAGACCTAATTTGGGGTTGGGGCAAAGAATCTTCATCTGAATCATCCAAAAAATCGGTACGGGCTAAATCCCTATCTAATTTATTTAGGGCATCTTCGGAATCGGAGGAAAGAACGGCAAACGGCTGCTGAACTTGCCAACGAGACCTTGATCCCGAGCCATTTATCTCTGACGCATCAGCGTCGATACGAGGGATTGTAAAAAAAGAGAGAGGAGGAACTATGGTTATTTGATTCATCAAGCGAGAGGAATTTGACCGAGAAGCCATAAATCGGAATTAAAAAGGGGATGAAATAGTTACCTGAATAAAATCCGTCACCGAAATAGGAAAGCCCTTGCCGGAAGTTTCAGAAGAGAAAGAGAATGAAATGAAGAAGAAGAAGTGAAGAAAGAAAGGGCACTGAGGCGGCAAAAATAGGTATTTATAGATGCCGGGTTTGAAAAAATTTTTGAAAGCTGGCACAGAAGTCGAAACGACGCTTACGTCGGCCCAATCAAAATATAACAGCCGAGCCCCCATGGTGAATACAAAGCGACCCGGCTGGGGGGTATTGTTGTGTTCGATATAATTACTCAATATTAATCGAACACGTCGGAGGACACGTGTAATATTCAATTATTAAAATAACCACGCTCAATAGATAAGTGTGCACAAAGCTTGAACAAACAAACTTTGTTCGGCCACCGCCACTTGTCAACCATCGAGTATGCTCGCCTATGAAGTAAGTTTTGTTCGCCAGCTCGCCATTTACCAACCAAAGTTGCTCAACCAGCTTACCAAGCAAACATGTATGTTCGCCAGACTAACCGAGCAAACAGGGAAGAAGAAATCAGACATCCTGAGGGCTCAGACAACCTGAGGGGTCAGTATGCTCGATGCTCAGACATCCTTAAGGCTCGGGATATCCCAAGGCACAGAACAAATATGGGGGTCAAGATATGCTCGATGCTTTCGACATCATCTGAAGGCTCGACAACCCGAGGGGGGTCAAGATGCTCAATGCTCGACATCTCAAGGCTCGATAACCCGAGGGGGTCAAGATGCTCGATGCCAGACATCCCAAGGCTCGCATAACCCGAGGGGTCGGTGATGCTCGATGCTTAGACATCCTGAAGGCTCAGATAACTTGAGGGGTCAGTATGCTCGATGCTCAGACATCCTGAAGGCTCAGACAACCTGAGGGGTCAGTATGCTCGATGCTCAGATATCCTGAAGGCTCAGACATCCTGAGGGTTCGCATAACCCGAGGGCCTGCACATGCTCGATGAGGACAATATTTCGCATAAAATTGATGTGGTTGAAGGCTAACAAAGCTACCAATGAAAGCAAAAGATTGATTTGGACGACCAAAAGAGTGCCTTATAGACAAGCAAGTGCAAAGATCAATCTAGAAGACGGTTGGAAACGGGCAAAGATCACACGAAGTTCTTGAAAGACCCAAGTCTCCAAATTTCATGCTTGCCAAACCAGCTCATGCTTGTCAAAGTACTATAAATAGAAGAAAAAATAACAAGAGACGGGTTCAGAAAATTTCAAGAGGGGTAAGGTTCACAAAAAATTCCCCAGAGTGGTGAGGTTCAGAAAAATTCCAGAGTTCATCCATACACATAAAAATCCCTAGCACTCGTATGTTTACTCTCCGAATCATCTTCATTCATAGCGATTCATCTTCATGAGATGTATCGTATATTGTATGTGTAAAACTCGCAATACTACATCCCTGGCTTGGAACTCCCCCAGAGTAGTCATTTCTTGACGAACTGGGTCAACAAATTCCTCTTATTTTCAATATATTTTACACGTACATATTTTGTTTGTGAGTTGTCATCAAATTAGCCACATAATATTCTCCATATAAAACGACTCGCAACAGCCAGTTATGTGATGATGATTTACATGTGAAATTTGACAAAAAAACATGTTATGTACTTGACAAAAATGATGATTGCTTAATAACTGGTGAAAGATCTGCTGATAATTGTTATTTGATTGGTTCAAACCTTACTTGTAAAAGTGTTAAAGCAGATGACATTATTTTATGGCATCAAAAACTTGGTCATGTTAATTACAGAAGTATACAGAAATTGCATAGACTAGGTGTTGTTGTTGGTTTTACGATCTTAACTTTGAAAAAGGAAAAATCGTGGACCATGCCGGAAAAGGTAAGCAAGTAAGGACAACACATCAAATGTTGTCAGCATGTACAACAAACAGGTGTTGTGAGTTGATTCATATGGATCTAATGGGTCCTATGGAAACTGAAAGTTTATGTGGAAAATGGTATTCATATGTTCTTGTAGATGATTTTTCTAGATATACTTGGGTTATTTTTCTAAAAGAAAAATCAGATACCTTTTCTGAGTTCAAAATCTTTACAAAATGTTTAAAACTGTTTTAGGTTTAAAGATCAGTAGGATAAGATCTGATCATGGAAGAAAAATTTGAAAATAGTTTGTTTACTAATTTTTGTGAAAAGAAAGGTATTTTGCAAGAGTTTTCTTCACTAAAACTTCTCAACAAAATGGGATTGCTGAAAGAAAGAATAGAACTTTGCAAGAAATAACAAGAGTTATGCTAACCTAAAAATGTTTGTCTAAGAAATTCTGGGCAGAAGCTTTAAACACTGCTTGTCACATTGTGAATAGAGTCTATATTCGTTTTGGTAGTAATTGTACTCCCTATGAGATTCTGAATAACAAGAAACCAAATTTGAAATACTTTCATATTTTTTGTTGTGTTTTTTACATTTTGAATGATAGAGATCAGTTGCATAAGTTTGATTCAAAGAGTGATAAAGGATTTTTCTTAGGATATTCTAAGAATAGCAAGGCATATAGAATCTATAACTTGAGAACTGATACTATGCAAGAATCTGTTAATGTGGTGTTTGATGAACTTGCAAGTCTTGCAGGTAAAGTGTTGAAGATAATGTATCAGATTTGATAGAAGTATCCAAAGATACTGATGACACTGAAGATAGTAAGGATGTTGATCAGAATGTTCCTTCAACATCTGATATAACATTACCCAAAAGTTCAGATACTGAAAATCTGTCACAAGAATCACAGTATCCAAAATATTTGGTTCCCTCAACAAAGATAATGAATAGTCATCTATCATATCAGATCATTGGAGAAGCTACCACTGGTGTACAAACTAGAAGAAGAATGAGTATTCACATCAATAACCTTGTAAGATCAGTTTGCATGTCATCCATATGCAATCAGATAAATTTTGAGTGTTATCATTCTACAATTGAGCCTAAGAATGTGAAAGAAGCTCTTAATGATGAAAATTGGATAAATGATATGCAGGAAGAGCTTAATCAGTTTGAAAGAAATGATGTTTGGACACTTGTATCTAGACCTAATCCTGATATTAATGTCATAGGAACAAAGTGAATTTTCAAGAATAAAACTGATGAATGTGGTAATATTGTGAGAAATAAGGCTAGATTGGTTGCTCAAGGTGTTGGGAAATTTGTAGTTTTGATGGAAGTTCCAAAAAAGGTTGTAATAGGACCAGTCAGACCTGTTAGCTGACTGATAACTTAGAAATCAGGATATGATGACCAACTGAGATGTATAGACAGCTGATGTATTAGATAAGTCACATATTGAGGGGGAACTCAATATGTATAGGTCAAGTCAAGAAGATCAGAAGATCAGACAAGTCAAGAAGATCAGAAGATCAGACAAGTAAAGAAGATCAGAAGATCAGACAAGTCAGATAGTCAGATGATCAAGTGAAGATATGAAGCTGAAGACTCAGAAGACCTGAAGATCAGATGACTACCAGAAGAACAAGACCAAGAAGACCTCAGATAACCTACATCAGAAGAACGAAATAGAGTCTGTAAGTTCTACTAAGACAACCTACATCAGAAGACTCAATCAGGTAGACTGATCAATTTTTAACTGATCAGGTCAGCTCAATCAGGTGACAACAAAAGGTTCACCAAGTAATACGAGTTCATCAGACAAGAAGAAAGTCAAACTAAGTTGGTAAATCAAACACTGAACAAGTGTACTTGATAACCAATGAGAGCAAGACACATATGTACGGAGCTGATAGTGCGGGATTTGGCGGATCACAGTCAAACGGCTAGAAAGGACAAGCTTGCATGCTTTCAGCCATGCCACCTCTGTGCACGTCATATCCATCCTGTAAACCTACCTTAAATAGACCGAAATTCAAATTGCTCTCCAACGGCTAGTTCGATTTCATGCCTATATATATGGGATCAAACCTTCAGAGTAAAGTACGGAAATTATTATCAAGCTCAAGCTACTCGCAATTTCCGCACGAAGAACACAAAATCAAGAATATTTTCTAAATGTTCATCCCATAGTTCTTAACACAAAAATCTTATCCTTTAGCCTTAGGCTACCCAAATACTTGGATAGATTTCCAGTTGGAACAACTCAAATCTTATACCCAAACCAAAAGTTAGGTTAAGTTTTGTTTAGCAAGAATTCAGACTAGGACTTCTAGTTCTGATTTCTGGGATTGGTTGAGTGAGAACTCTTGAAACATCTATTGTACTGTGTTGGACTAACACATTAATCTAAGTCCAGTTGGTTTAGTTGGTGCCCCTGCTGATAGGGAAGAGTGGACGTATGGCAAGTTGTCCGAACCACTATAAAAATCTTGTGTGCCTTAATCTGCTTTACCTGCTTTACACTATCTGCACACACCTGTTTTACTATTGCATGCATATTCTAAGTCTGGATCAGATTTGCACCAAGCAACTGATATGATCAGTTTGACACTTTGTCATCTGATCCGATTCAAATAACTTAGAACCTGTTTGAGTAAACTGGTCACACGGGTTAAACTTATCTTCCGCACATCAATTAAGCTGATAGACACCGAATTGATCTACTCTCAAGCGATTAGTAAGTTGGATATCAGTCCAAACTGATTCACTCACACTTTGATCAGGCAAACTTGCTATTCACACCTGATCCCACGAAAAAGTTTCAGAAGTCTATTCACCCCTCCCCTCTAGACTTCTGCCTCACTAAAACTCGTTCGGGACCTACACAAGGTTATACTCAGATTGAAGGAATTGATTTTGATGAAACATTTGCTCCTGTTGCTAGAATAGAATCTATTAGATTACTTCTTGCTATTGCATGTTTCATTAATATTAACTTGCATCACATAGATGTCAAAGCTGCATTCTTGAATGGAATTTTGACTGATGAAACTGATGTTGAACAACCTCAAGGTTTTGAGAGTCTAGAATTTCATGATCATGTTTACAAGTTAAAAAAAGCTTTGTATTGTCTCAAACAAGCACCTAGAGCTTGGTATGGTAGACTTACTGATTACTTACTTGGATTTGGATTTTTGAGAGGTGAAGCTTATAGAACCTTGTTCATTAAAAATTCTAAGAATGATATCATGGTTGCTCAAATATATGTTGATGGCATTATATTTGGTTCAACTTGTAATGATATGCTTGAAAGTTTTGTTAAAGAAATGACCTGTACGTTTGAAATGTCCATGGTTGGAGAACTGAATTTCTTTTTAGGTCTTTAAATCAAACAAATGAAAAATGGTATTTTATTTTCTCAAAACAAATATGCTAATAATTTGGTGAAAATGTTTGGTCTTGAAAGTGCTAAAACTATGAAAACCCCTATGGGTTCAACTCAAAAGTTGAGTAAAGACTTGATTGGAAAAGATGTTGATCCTACTTTGTATAGATCAATTATTGGTAGTCTTTTGTACTTAACTTCTAGTAGGCCTGATATAATGTATAGTCTATGTCTTTGTGCTAGATATCAAGCTAATCCTAAGGAATCATATCTTAATTCTATAAAAAGAATTATAAGATATGTGGCTGGAACATGTGATCTAGGTATTTGGTACTCAAAAGATACTAATTGCTCTTTAGTTGGCTATAGTGATGCAGATTGGACAGGTGATTGTGATGATAGAAAAAATACTAGTGGAGGATGTTTCTACATGGGAAACAACATTATCTCCTGGCATAGTAAGAAGCAGAATTGTGTTTCACAATCAATATTTGAGTCTGAATATGTTGCTGCAGGAAGTTGCTGCACTCAACTCCTATGACTTAAAAAGATGTTTGATGATTATGGGTTATAAATTGGTATTTTGACTGTTTATTGTGATAATACTAGTGCTATCAATATTTCCAAGAATCCTATGCAACATTCTTTGACTAAGCATATAAGTATAAGACATCATTTTTTAAGAGATCTTGTAGAAAAAGAAGTTGTGAAGTTAGAGTACATTTCTACTGAAAAACAACTTACTGATATTTTCACTAAATCCCTTGATAATGAGAGGTTTTCTTCACTTAGAAAATCTCTTGGTCTTTGCTATATCTGAAAATAAACACTAGATGTTGTGACAAATGTTTCCAACATTTGAAGCAACATTGTGATTTTGATAATGAGTTTGTCTACTGTATTTGCTTATTTTGAACTTTAAATGATAGTGTTTTGATCTTATTGTTTGAATCATGGTTTAGATACAGAGTTCTGGACATATATCTCTTAAATGCATTAAAAAAATTAAGCACAACTTAGATGTGTAATCATTGAGTAACTATGGGACACGGAGCTCGCTACTACGATGTTCTCTTTTCAAAAGGTGATTAAATATACATCCATGTTTGTTCACAATCCATTGAGTAATTATGGGACACGGAGCTCGCTACTACGATGTTCTCTCTTGAAAAGATGGATCAATGTGAACATGTGTTAAAAGAAAAATTCAAAATATGCAAACACTTTGATGATGAATTTCATGCAAAATTGAGTGTTGAGATATATGTGTGCCAACATTTTGTGAAACCTTAAGTGATTCGAACTCTATCTATCATGCATGATTTGTTTAAATTTCTTCCTAAGTCGATTGTGTAGATTAAATGAGTTGTTTGAACTTAATTTGTGTCTATTTAATTTTAGATATGGTTTTCCGGTTTTGAAATGTTTTTGGTGGCTTTCTTACACAGCACACGATCACAACTTGCAACATAGTGGGTGGTTACCTTTGTACCACTCCATGTCGGTTTTTGTGGGTATGTGTAATAACCTCCTAGCTTCGATTTCTACTTAAGGTCGATTTATTTGTGTTGTTTCATACCCAAAGCTAAAAACATTGTTGTTGCACATAGGTTTCGAGGTTTGTTGATTTACACTTGTGTTATTTCATTATTTTCGGTCTTATACTTTACTTTTCCCTCCTATATTTCATACAACATTATTTTTAATTATGGATGTATTATTTGATAGGACAGAAAGGCGATATGACAGATGATCAAAACCCTTCGGCCTTCTCCCCTGATCATTCACTTCCACACTCAAACCCTCAAACTCGCTTGAACCCTTCTTTTCCAAGAAATTCGAACCCATTGAACCTCCTTGCAGAAATGGCCTCACAAAACCCAGATTATGATTTCACAACATTTGGTGGATCATCATATTCATCCCTTCCAAAACCCACTCCGTACGTTTTTCCTGAAGATGCACCACTTTCCCTAGTTCGATTAGTCATCGAACAAATAATGATGTTTCCTGATGTCTTCGTAGGCAAAAAAACAAGTCAACATTAATGATTATGTTGATCTCTCTGCAAAACCCATGGCTACAGAAATCCCTATTGAACCTTCTCCTAAGCCCGCTGAAAATACCACTCAAACAGCCGATGCCGAAATGCATGATGTTGATTCCTCCGATTCAGAAGGAATGGGAAGAAATTGAAGAATATTCGACTGAGAAAGAAGCAGTTAGCTCCTAGAAGAGGTGGACAATGGGAAAAATGAGGGTATCTCAAAGGAACCTTGGTAAGAAGGTAGATTACACTGGAAAACGCCCCAAAAGGACTGATGGTGGTGTTGATGATCCAATCCAAGTGGAAGATTCTGATGAAGAGATGGAAATTTTAAAAGTTCCTATTGTTGAGCCAAAAGATTTAGATGATGACTTAATAATGGAGGAATCGATGGCAAAGAAAGAGAAACGAACCAAAAGGAGAAATGAACCATCTGTGAATGTTGCTCCTGATGCTGCAGAACCATCTAAGGATCTTTGAAAGAGGAAGATGATGATTACGAGGGAAGAGTACTTTTTTGACGAGAGGATCCTGAGGATGAAGAGGATCCTGAGGAAGATAATAATTTTGAAGTAGAGGAGCCTGCACAAGCTGATGATGAAACTGCTCCTGAATTTGACCACTCATATGACTCTGATGAGGTACTTATGTTTGATTCTAACCCTGATGATAAGGTTAAGTATTATATGAAGTCTATTGTTGTGAAAACCATGCTTAAGAGGTTTATAGTTGATGAAAGGATCATAAAAATGCCTGACTTTGAAACTAATAACTTGGTTGGTTTCTTAGAGAGTAGATCTCTACTGCATGCTCTTGAATATGCTAAACCTTATTATGTTACCTTGGTTGCTGAGTTTTATGCCAATTTGAAGAAGAGTTGTGGGAATAGGCAGTCTTCAAATTATGGGAAAGTGAGATTCAGATACAATGTTCTCACCATTACCCCTAAACTTATAAACATCTTCCTGAGGACAAGACAGATGAGGTTGATACTGGTGAATTGAAAATTGGGGAAGTAATGTCTGTCATTACTGGTGGTAAGTATCCTGGATGGACTTTACAGTTTTCTGCTGCTAAACTAGCCTCCTTATACTCTGTGATGCATAAGCTGCTGGTTTCTAACTGCTTGCCTTCCAAGAACTCCACTGTGCTGACAAAGGAACAAGCATTCCTGTTGTACAAGATTGTGCATCTGAATAAGTTCAATATGGGACAAATCATATTTGACAATATATTATCTTTTGCTGGTAAGCATGCTGAAGGTGGTATCTGCCCATATCCAAGCTTTATTTGTCAATTCTTGGAAAGATTGGAGTTTGAGAGACCCAGAGGTGAGAGGATCAGTGGTTATATTCCAAGTTTTGGGATTTCTCATGTACTGAAAGCTGGAAACCGCACAATTGATCTACCCTTGAAAGATCCTGCACAACAAACAGAAAATGTTGCTCATTCTGTTGGCAACATTCCCTACACAATCACAAGACAAGATGGTATCCCTACTATCATTTTTTCTAATTCTTTCATTACTGGTCAAATTCAATCCATCCAGCAGAGTATAGATGCTCTGATTAAACAGTAAACCTTCTGGAGAAGCCTGCTTTCTACTCCAACAGGGGGAAGATCACCTGATGATGGTCCTAATGATGGTGGTGATGGAGTTGGTCCATCTGGCCATGCAGGTGAGAAGGATGATCAACCAAATGTTGTTGAGGATGTTGATGGTACTGCTGCACAAGATGATTAGAATGATGCTGATGAAAGAGAGGTTGATGATGTTGTTCAAGATGCTGTTGATGATGCTGTAAAGGAAGTTGTTGAAGAAGCACTCAATGTTGCTGCTGAACAAATGATACCTGATGAAGCTGAACCAGTTGACAATGTAGTTGTTGATGATGATAGCCCTGATAACACTGATGATGAGCTGAAGAAGACTCCTAACAGGGAGAGTATGTCTCCAGAGAGTGTTGCTATCATTGATCAACTATATGGTGTTGATAACTGGTGAACAGATTCAAGATAGGGGGAGTTTTTGAAGTATGGGGGAGTATTTGCAGATTATGGAGATGCAGTCATTCCAATGGCCCAGTCCTTTCCTATACTTCACTATAAAAATTCCTTTCTACTGCTCTTTATTTTAAGAACTCTGTTAATGGACAACTAGATGATAGGTTTATGTTTCTGTCATTTACTTTATGTAGGATACTTTGTTGGCCTAAGTATACTGCTGATGTACTTAGTGTTTGTGGTTGTCTGTTTGTTTTTAAATTATGATTTGGTTGAATAGTAGTTGTTCTCTGAATGGCTATTATTTGTTTCTTTCCTGATACAAGTTCGGATGTTATTTTTAACATCAGGTATGTTGTAGTAGAAAGACCAAATTGGGGGAGTTTGTTGATGTTGCACGAATGTTGTTCCATATGTTGGACAACATTCTGCACAACATCATAAATTTGTCATTTCTCCTAACACTGACTCCGTTTTTACAGATGTATTTTTCTATGTTTCCTACACTGCATGTTGAAGATAAATTCGGATATTGTCAAGTAGTTGCATTGTGGTAGAGTGAGAATAGAAAGATCATGGGTGGTTACACCAAGATCATTGAGATAATGGAGGAGATGTTCAAGGCTATCCAAGCCTAATGGATAGGACAACGCAGTTGATCCGAAAGTCTATAAATACCCTGCATTGGTCTGTTAGGAAATAAGGGGTGCCCTGATCTATTCGAGATGAATTTAAATACATATTCAATTCTAAATCAATTCAACATAATAATTAAACAATTTATTACTAACATGAATTAATCCTAAATCAATTCAACATAATAATTAAACAAGCAAATAAGCAACATGCGTACACGCAATCCACGTAAATCCTAAGCATGCGGAATCTAGGAGTTACGAGATTACATACATCTTGTAGAGACAACCATTGAGACGATGGATCAACCCAAAGAGCCTTCCCAAATATGTCCCACGTCCACAAACGTAATCCGGTTGAAGGATTCACACGAACGATTTTAATAAAGGAGAAAAATAAAATATTTTGCCACCACCTTTGTGGATTTCTAATATTTCCAACACATGGAATTGCATTGGGGATAAAAAATTCATCCCTATTTATAGGACAAGGGTGGCCAATTTTTTCACTAAAAAAATAAGGAGGAAATTTTTTTTCTTGATCTCCAAGAAATCTTGAATATATCTCATATATTCTTTTCTCCATAATTAAATTTTTCCATAAAAATCTCACTTCCCTTTATCCCATATTTTTCGAAAAATACAAGGAAAAAATAATCAAGATTTGATTTCTTGAATTTATGGGATAATCATGTATTCCAAGAATACTTATCTTTTGCCATAAAATTCTTTTCAAGAAAATCTTTCTTCTTCTTTTCCTACAATTTTCGAAAATTACTAGGTAACATAGACAATAATATTTTCTTCTTCTTTTCATTAATTGGACTTTAATTTGGGCTATTTGAGGGGCCTTTAGGAGAATTAAGATTGGACCTCCAATGGGCTATGAAACTTTAATATTTAGCCAAAATATTATTCAAGCCCATTAATATTAATTTATTCCACTATAAAATTAATATTGAACTATCCATCTTAAACCATATTATGACTTCACAATAATATGGCTCCCGGTCATTATTTCCCGTGTTTAAGATTATCTTAGTCCACTAATTAATTAGGCCACTGAACATACTTTATATTAATTAATATCTTTGTCCTTGGAGTAAAGACAACTCAACATTATTATCCATACCGGAAATAAATTTCCACTTGCAAGATTTGGTATGATAAAGATTCTGAGCCCACCAAGGGGACAAATCAAGCAAGTTGTACTTGCACACAATTCTCCGTATTAAATCTTAGCAATCGTCGTGTAATCAATAATATTGCCCAAGATATAAGGTATCGAATCGCATTGATTCTCTTCCCATCATAAGTCAAAGCAGTAGTTATTAATATCACATGATCCTATTTAAGGGACGGAGATTAAGAAATAACGAACCACTGAGGTCTAATTCTTGTATATTCAGTACCGAAGAATTTATCCTCCTGTAGGTCATATTCAGCGCATCAAAATGCACTAGTGTAATCTCTTGGTCAAGACAAGTCAATTAGAGCCTTACACTTCAACCTTTCATGATGGATTGTTCATTTCCATCTGGGTTGTGAATTTGTACTTAGTCACGAGGAACTGTTAATTTGATCTTCTGTGATCTGGTATCACCAAATTAACTACAACGTAATACGTACTTACTTATTGATCAGGTTTGCAACAAATATATATAACATTCATTCATATTTAATGCAACAGTGATTAATAATTTATTTCAGTAAGTAAATAAGAAATTCAGTTTGGTTATACAAAGTAAAAAGCATACTTTTCAGTATAACCCCAACATGGTCGACATTCAAGATTGAGGAAAAGTGAAATACCATTTGCTCTACTCCAAACTTTAGAGAGTAACATCGGAGACACAACCGAAAGTACAACCTAGAGTGTTTGTATCTTGTAGGAGTGTGAGGGTCGATGCTATTCTATTTGTACTGGTCGAGGGAATACAATCTCTCCCATCAGTATTGTGTTTATCTTATTAGATCAAGTTTTAGGTTGAAAAAGATCACTAGTTACTTGATTAAATATATTGATTTTTGGTGTGTGGTTTTTCACTACACATTTTAGGATCTTGTTAAAGGTTCTTGTGTATCTCACTACTTGTTATAGTGATGTTTTTAACCATGAGGTTCGTATAGTCTGGATTACAGACTATACACAAATTTGAAATCCTTTGCACTGCGTTTTTATACTTCCGTTGTCATATGTTGTTTTACATGTTGCATAACATTTTCAACAACACTCTGAAAATACACGCACGCACACACACTTTCAAAACGTGTAACTTTTTTTCCTGAATCGTTCAACTTATTTGCACTGTAACATTTAACTTGTTTAATATAAAATAAGTTGAACGTTCCAGTGCAAACAAGTTGAATGTTTCAAGAAAACAAGTTATACATTTTTAAAATGTACTTGAATTGTATGGTGCATCTGGTGCATACAAAACTTTATCTTTTATTTTTATTAGACGCATTGATGATCCCATCTCAATCTCCATTACTCTGGTGTAATCAGGGATGTGCAATATACAATTGAAATTGAATTAACCGACCGGAGTGAATTCATAATTCGATTCGATTATTCAGTCATGGTTATTGATTTCATGTATATCCATTTTCGATTTGGTTATTTTTGGTTAAAAACTGAAAAAATCAAAAACAAAAAATAATATATATAATTTAATAATTATTATATAAACAATATATGTAATTATATAAAACAATATATATAATTATATAAATAATATATATAATTTTTTAAAACCATACCTTAGTTACATATATCGCTCGACCTCTGTTCAGTGCTCACGAATGACCAAATCTCAATTCCCATTACTTTTCGTTGTCCACCATTAAAATCTTTGATACTCCATTATTTAGTTATTCATGTTCAATATGACTTTTAGATTTGTCCACCAAAAACTTTAACTCCATTATTTAGTTATTTTTTTCAATTATTTGAAAAAAAATAAAAGGAATTTTTTTTCAATTATTTGGTTAATAATCGAACCGAATCGAAAATTTCGATCTGTTATATAACGATTTTCACACTACTACAATCAATTTCGATCACCAATTATAAAATTTTAGTTTGATCCGATTATCATTATTCTGTTCAATTCGATCACCGAATCGACGATGCTCACCCAGTCACCCCTAGCTGTATTCT
Source organism: Stenogyne calaminthoides (assembly GCA_037126765.1). Lineage (NCBI taxonomy): Eukaryota > Viridiplantae > Streptophyta > Magnoliopsida > Lamiales > Lamiaceae > Stenogyne > Stenogyne calaminthoides. Next base: position 33,900,142 of record JBBCBC010000008.1, on the reverse strand, counting down.
TCTTTTGAGAAAAAGAAAAACACCTCTAATTTCTCTAAATCAACAAAATCCAATTTTATTCAGCCACATGGCGGCATGTGAGTTTTCCTTCACTTTAATGGTGGCATGTGATTTCTCATTTCCCAATTACATAGTTAGGTTGTGTTTTGAAACACTTAAAACAGCTTCCAAAAGCACTTATTTTCAAAAGCTATAAGAGGGAGTTTTAAAAATAAGTGTTTTTGAAAGCTGTTTTAAGTGTTTCAAAACACCCTTTAGTCTTCTAATTTATGGAGCAGTATTTCTCTTTTAATCCCCAAGAAATAGTTTATTCACAGAAAAAACCGAAAAGTTTATTCACACAATTAAATTTATTTATATTTCAATTTTTTTTTAAATACTTGAAAACTTGAAACTCGTTTAAATAAATTTTTGTTTTGAGAACCGCTTAAATAAATTACTTAACGTGCAATTTCACCATTTTTATTTTCTTTTGATCCATTGTTTCTTCTGATTTCGTTGAATTTCTCTCTCTTCTGATCCATCGTTTCATACGCTGCGTACCGCATTGTAAAAGGTATAATGTAGTTATTTTTTTCCCTCGATTTCTCTGTATCATTTTCATATATGTTAAATCTTTAGTGGTATTCGTTTCGAGGTTTGGGAGGGAAGTTTTATGTGATCTGTGTGTTTTCTTTTAATCTGTATTAAGCTCAAACCTTAATTTGAATTTTCCGTAATTTTCCCCTTAATTTCATTTTTAATTTCAATAGATTCTCTGGATTCAATTGATATGAACAAACAGGTACTTTGAAATTCACATTTTCATTATGATTTGATTTGTTGCGTAGTTTTGGTTTTCTTGTTGTCGGCACTTCTACATTTGCAAGTTCTGTATCGTATGGTCTCCTGTATTGGTATTGTAGTTGGGTGCATTGCATTGTGCAGGATCTTCTGTATTGATTGTGTAGTTTATGCAACTTTTTTCAAGTTTTGAAAGAGTTAATTGTTGTGGTTAAATTAATATTTGGGTGAAATGTAGGGGTTCAGTGATGGGAAATTGTTGTTTTCGTGCGATCTGGTGAGAGGAGGTTGGGATTAAAGATGGCAGAAGTTGAATCACCTGAGGTGGACCAAGTGGAAAGTGACCCATCGGTTCGACAAGTTGTTGCCAATGGGATTTGCATGAGAACAAATGTAGTCGAAGCAAAGCTTGATGAGGGTAATATCCAAGAGGCTGAATCTGTATTGCGAGATAAACTATCACTCAGTTTCGAGGTTTGACCCCCCCCTAATATCCATACAGTATTTTATTTCTCTCTGGAATCCTGGATTATCTGTGTGATGCTTTTCTTGAATGTAGGAAACTAAATGTTCATTTGTAATGAAAAGTAAATTTTTTGTTTTTGATTTCTTACTTATGTTTTATTCTTTCGGAAGATATACAAAGAGACTTATGTTTTTAATTGCTGTGGGCATTCTTCAGTTCCCTGAATCTGAAGGAAGAAACATAATTTTATAAGAAAAATTGACAATTCTTATGAAAACTAAATTTATTACATCTGCAGTTTTTACTGTTGTTAAGTCTTTCCAGTGCATTTGATCCTTTTTTTTTGACAGTTAGTAAAATTGGGCATTCTTCTATACTAGTTTATTCTCAACTGAAAATGAAGCTTTCCTTTTTTATGTGTGTTTTCAATATTTGAAACATTGTAAATTTGCTTCTCTGGACTCTATTGACCATTTATTTGAAGTTTGGAAAATCTATAACATCAGAGCCACTGTGACTGTTGGTAGTTCATTTTTGATTAAATCATTTTCTTGAAAAATAAACATACATAAAAGAATCATTTGAATTTTTGAAATCCTCTTAATCAGATCCACCAAAATAATTAACTGCATAACTAATGATTATATTTTGCAGAACATCAATTTTCATGGATTGCAACATTGGGCATGTTGTCAAATATTAGAATAGTAGAAACTTGCGTTCATGTTACCTTAATTTTGATTAAATAAAAGAAACATACATAAAAGAATAGAAATTGAAATCTCTGCTTCACATCACTGAAATCTGAAGTTATTGCAGGCAGTTTTCATAATAACTTTACTGTAAAAATTTTTATCTTTACAAATTTCAAAAAAAAAAAAATTGCTATTATGAACCAGATACTATTTTTCTTCTTGCCCCCAAGGATGGTAAAATATATATTTTGAGTGGTGGGGTTAAATTTGATTTATGGAATTATTTTGTTTTCAAATTGGGAGTCTGTCCAAGTAGTTTAAACTGCCCTCTTGTACAATAGTAAATATAAATATAATGCCTTTTTTTTTTTGATCCTCCACTTAAGCGGCATGCAGCTGATGTAGTCAAAAGGTGCTAGGATATAAATCTATAACTTCTTACAATTTAAAAAGAATGTGGTGTTGCCTTTAGAGCAGGAGCAATATGTTATCCATATTACTAATTTTATTTTAGAACTGTTTAAAGGAAGTCCACTGTAGTTTTTCAAAATGACACAAGTTATGGTGATACCATTAGTACATAGCTTTATGTTCATCTTATATATAAGTTGTGTATCTTAGGGCACTAGAATAATAAGAATGCAAGGTGTGGGTTTACTGTGCTAGAGTTTAAAATTATAGTTTTCATGGACATTAATGCCACTTTTAAGTTTAGTAAGATTTTGAGATCCTCTAACTCCTGAAGATGTTGAGGGTTTGGTAAATTTTAGTGCAATCTGGAAATCGGTTATATTTAAACAATCTACCTCGAAGCTGGAGAAAAGGATAGGTTTAAAGTACTCCTTTACAATAATGTTTCTACTAAATTTTATTTTAAATTAATCATATGTCTGTTTATTCTTGTACCTTCATTTAAACCTGTGCAAATTGAAGTATTTGGATTTTATCCTTATCAACCTCTTCCACCCTATAGTAAGAAGTGAGTCCTTGTCATTTGGAAGGTGAAGTAATTATGGGCATGATAAGTATTATAGGTAGAGCCGTAAAGGGATAATTGTTACATTTATATCTCCAAATATGTTCAAGTAAATGATCTTGTTTTGTAGTGGATTCTGTTTTTGGTTATGATAATAGCTACATGTCTCTTAGGGACCTTCGTTGAGGTGTGAAATAGATGCATCTATCTTGGTGTGCTGTTTATAAGTTGCTGAATTTTGCATGTAAGATTACATTTTAGGATTAATGCCCTTTGTTTATTTTCTTAACAGTAGCTTATTTGATAAACTCTTCCCCTGTGAATTTTCTTGGCCACAACTTCTTTTTTTTTTTTCATCAATGTCACTTTATCAAATTATTTTCAGGAAGCAAGAGCTCTTCTTGGAAAGTTAGAATATCAACGAGGAAATGTTGAAGGTGCTTTACGGGTCTTTGATGGCATTGATCTTCAAGCTGCCATACAACGGATGCATACTTCCTTGGGAGATAAACCGACATCCAAAAAGGGTCGCTCTCGCAGTGATTTATCATCCTCACAGCATGCTACTAACCTTATACTTGAGGCCATATATTTGAAAGCCAAATCTTTTCAGAAGTTGGGAAAATTAACTGGTAATACTCTGTTCAATCACTGTGAAGACTTTGGAGATGATAATGAAATCATCAAAATTATGAATCGAGGGCCTGAAAGTTAATAAAACTATCAATTTAGGGCCTAAAACATTTTTCATATCGATTCAGGACCTTACAAACAAGAAACTATCAATCTGCGACCTAAACGATAGAAACTACTCCCTTTGTCCTTAAATAAACTTCACAGTTTCCTTTTTCGCCCGTCCCACAATAAACTTCACACCCCAAAAGTAGAAAACCTCCATAAACTCAACCATCAAAATATTGACTACAGTACACAAAGTGCCATTATTTTTGGGCCCACACATACACACAATCCAATCAATTTCTTTACATTATATATAAAGTTTTACGAAGTTACCCTCAAAACCCCACTCATTACTCCACTTTTCTTAATATGTGTGCCCTCCAAAGTGTGACGCTTATTCCGGGACGGAGGGAGTAGTAATTTAGAACTCATAAATATTAAGACCATGTTTAACATCTGATAGTTTATATACTTATTTATTCATTTATGTTATTACTTTTTCGTTCCTACTTTCTTTTTCTTTTTTTCCACTCATGTGAAATTCATGTTCCTTTTATTTTTTTTGGATATGTGGTATATTAAAAATATTGCTGGATAACTAAGAATTATAAGATGTTTAACATGGTCTTAAAATGTTTGTAGTTTCTATCTTTCACGTCTTGGATTGATAGTTTTCTATTTTTCAGGTCCTGAACAATAGGAAAAATCATTTAGGCCCTCTAAATTGATAGTTTTACCAACTTTCAGGCCCTCTAAATTGATAGTTATACTAACTTTCAGGTCCTGAATTGATATAACTCCCTTTAAAAATGAATTTCCCCTAAAGCCTTATTTATTGAATATATGTCTGATTAAATACAAACTTTGCTTGATTTCCTAGAGGCGGCTGATGAGTGCAAACGTGTTCTTGATGCTGTGGAAAAGATATATTCTGAAGGAATACCCGACGTGTTGGTAGAAAATAAGCTTCAAGAAACCGTTAGTCACGCTGTTGAACTTCTCCCTGAATTATGGAAACAAGCTGGAAAATATCCCGAAGCCATGGCTGCTTATCGTCGAGCCCTTTTAAGCCAATGGAACCTTGACAACGAATCTTGTGTTAGGATTCAAAAAGCATTTGCAGTTTTCTTGCTGTATAGTGGTTTTGACGTGGGCCCTCCTAGTTTAGCTGTACAAGTCGAAGGCTCATATGTACCCAAGAATAACCTGGAAGAGGCCATTTTACTTTTGTTGATTATCATGAGAAAGTTTAACCTTGGAAAGACCAAGTGGGACCCATTGGTTTTAGAGCACCTTTCTTTTGCTCTATCTTTATGCAACCAAACTTCAGTTTTGACGAAACAACTCGAGGAGGCCATGCCCGGAGCTATACATCGAATTGACCGATGGAAAGCTATGGCCCTCTCTTTAGCTGGAGCCGAGCAGAATAATGCTGCACTAGATCTGCTGAGGAAGTCTCTACACCAGCACGAGGAGCCTAATGATATCACCTCTTTATTATTAGCAGCCAAAATATGCAGTGAGAATGTGTTTCTTGCTGCAGAGGGGGTGAAATATGCACAAAGGGCCATTTTAAATGCAGTTGAATCGAATGCACATTTAAAGGGGTTGGGCTTAAATCTATTGGGTCTTTGTTTGGGAAAACAAGCGAAAATATCTTCGTCAGACTCTGAGAGATCTTGTCTTCAATCAGAGGCTCTGAAATCGTTAGACCGTGCATTAGCCCTAGAGCCTGAAAGCTCGGACCTGATTTTTGAGTTGGGAATTCTATATGCTGAGCACCGGAATCTTGATACAGCTTTGCAATATGCGAAGCAGTATTTAGATGCGACTGGAGGATCCATGATAAGAGGGTGGAGACTGCTTGCTTTAGTTTTGTCTGCACAACGACGTTTTTCAGAGGCTGAAGTGGTTACTGGGGCGGCTTTGGATGAAACTTCGAAGTGGGATCATGGACCACTCCTACGCATGAAAGCAAAGCTCAAAGTTTCGCAGTCCATGCACAAGGATGCCATCGAGGCATATCGTAATCTTCTTGCACTTGTACAAGCACAAAGAAAATCTTGTGTGCCTCAGGTACAACTCTCATGCTCACCCAATTCAATATGATGCACAAATACTGGTTGAAGTTATTTGGTGATACTTTCATTGGATTAAAGATCCCTGTATTCAAATACTTAATTTGAGGAAAATACTTTTACGCACAAGTTGCACCTTGCAACTCAAGTGCATTTTTAAGTGGTATTAGTTGTTTTACTAAAAGGTATTAGTTGGCTAGTATTAGTTTTTTTCACTGAACGGTATTAGCTGTTCTCATTTTACAGTATTAGTTGTGCACCAGTTGCACCGTTCAACTCAAGTGCATTTTAAAATGATACTCCCTCCGTCCCAATTATATAGACTTGTTTTCCTTTTATAGATGTCCCAAATATATAGGCTTGTTTCTAAATAAAGTAACTTTTTTTAATTAATTTACTAATATAACCCTATGCATTAATTATGTTGTAAACTATAACAATCATTAAATAGGGGTATAATAGAAATTTGGCTTGTTTAATTTACTAAGAGGTATTACTCCCTCCGTCCCAACATTTCTTGAACACTCCCAAAATGGAAACAAATATAATATTAATACACTCACAACACCCTTATTTTATTCCATTCAAACCCACTTTACTTGGTTTGCGTGTCATTTTCAGTGTTCAAGTCATCTTGGGACGGAGGGAGTAGTTGTTTTCAATGAGAAGTATTAGTGGTGCACCAGTTACATGGTGCACCTCTTAATTCGATAACAAGTGCAGTCACTTCTTGTGTGATATAGGTGGATGATGGGAATGCAAATGAATTTGAAGTCTGGCACGGATTGGCAAAATTATACTCTATCCTTTCTCACTGGAAGGACGCGGAGATATGTTTAGATAAAACTAGAACCCTGAAAGACTATTCAGCAGAAACACTGCACACAGAAGGTATGCACTCCAACTTGTATAGTTGTAAAAAGGTAACTGAAATATGAAAATCCTAGGACTAAAATTGTTTTCTCACTATTGTTACAGTAAATTACTCTGCTAGAATTTGGAAGCATCTCTTAGAAAATATAGGCTAGTGACATTTTTATACTGATGACTTGACTAAGTTCCAACGATTCTTACATTTGTGAATTGAATGCATAATATCCTCTTTGAATATCCCTAAACTTAAATTGGTAGGAAGCTGAATCTCATGGTGATCACATCCAAGTAATATGAAGCGGAAAAAGATGTAGCCCAAGTGTATTATTTCAAAATAAAGTACCTAAATACAGCTTAAAGTAGTAGAATGGCACATCTGTGGGTATCCAATAATGGTACATGACTTGCAAAAAGTAATTAAATAAACAAAAAAAATCCATTTGAAAGAAACTGTATGTAGTCGTAGAAGCTGGTCTATTCTAAAGAGCAGTTCTCCATAAAATACCTCATTTACGGAGAAAACATAATGAAATCAGGTACAAGATGTTCATATTTAGTGCTTCTTTGCAATCTCTACCCAAAGGATAGAAGCACTTCTATTTTGAAAAAGTTGTGTCACACCTACTTCTCAAAAAAGTGCTTCTACACAATTGAGATTGCAAACACCTCCTTAATTTCATATAATTGCTTTATAATTAAAAAATTCCTTGGATATCAGAGAATAAATAAGAAATATCACTCATGAGAGTAAGTTTATTGAAGATTAAAAAACAAGGTAAATCCCCATATTTGAGTTAGGATAATATATTATTTAGGCTTGTTGAAGGTGGCCTTTCTGCATTTCATTTTCAGGTGGACATTCACAAAAGTATTAAGTTACCCCTATGTTTGAGATTTAAATTTGAAATATATCGTGGTTAGAATGATTGGTTATGAAGGAAAAGTAAAGATATAAGAGTAAAACTTCGACGCGCCAGGCAACTGGTGCATAACTTATATTGTTCAATGAGAACAACTAACATTGTTCAGTGAAAATAACTAATTCCATTTAAAATGCACTTGGTTTGTGTGGTGCAAGCCAAGATATAATGGCTGGCATATTATTATGTGGCAGGTATAATACATGAAAAACAAGGGCGCATTAAAGAAGCTTTGTCTTCTTACACGAATGCCCTTTTATTGGAGCCAAAATACGTCCCCTGCAAGATTTTAATCGGGGCCGTATTGTGTAACATGGGACCGAAGATGTTGCCAGTGGCTAGAACTCTAATATCAGATGCACTAAGGATTGAACCCACCAATCATATGGCTTGGTACAATTTAGGGATGGTGCACAAGAACGATGGCAGGATAGCCGAAGCTGTCGACTGTTTCCAAGCAGCTTCGGTGCTCGAAGAATCCGAACCCATAGAGAGCTTCTCTACTATATCTTATTGATATCACTCCAAGTATCATTCTTTCATTCTTTCTCCACTCACTTTTTCCTCATCATATTCAGTTCCAGTTGAAATGTTTGTTTACTATTCACATGTAAATTAGTTTTTTTGAAACATTCATTAATTTGTAAGTTGGTTCCCTGGATTCAGTTTTGAAATCGTGTAATTTAAATTTTGGCAAAAACTTGTGTGAGACCGACTCACGGTGAAACGGTTCACAAATTAACAATCATCTCTTTCAAAGTGTTAAAAGTGTTCCTTCCAAATGATATTTCGTCTCAGCGTGAGATGATTTCACGTAAGACTCTCTTTAATTTTTGTTGCTACAATTGTCTGGCGGTGGGGTTTTTCTGTATTTTTAACATCTCAATTTGTATAAATTATCTAAATATTTTCATAATATCATAACATGTCCTCACATGTAACATCACTCTTATAAACTAATATCATAATATTTACACACACATAAATGATATGATATTCTTTTATAAGTAGAATAGTGTCAGTTGATAAGTGTTATGATATTAGTTTATAAATGTAATAGTATCAATTTTATACTATGAACAAGTTTTAATAGAAATATATTCTTTTCTAATTTAATTATATATTTTTTGTAAATTTAAAGAAAAATTAGTTAAAATTAAACCGAAAAAGAAACTATACTTCCACTATTTATAACAAAACAACAATTAAAAAAAATCTGTGAAATTTGTTCATGATGAAATTTAATTTTTTATTTATTTTGTCTTTTATTTCACTGAACATTTTACTTGTTTTTACTGAATAATATTCATCGTTTTTATAGTATGAAATTAGTACAAGTTATACGGTTCAATAGAATCAAGTAGCATTATATATTGAAAATCATTAATATTGATCAAGTAATATTATTTTATAAAAATAGATGATACTGTTCACTTAAACAATTAGTATTATTTAATGAAACGGGGAATATGGTAACAAAATAAAAAATAAAAAATTTAACGTAAACAAGTTTTATAGGATACTTTACCACAAAATTTGGTGTAAAATAAAATTGAAAGGAAAGTATATGGTTCACACAAGAATCTGTAAAATTGGCTAAAGTATGACTTATATTACTAAAGGGTATTAATTGTGATAAATGAAGGGTTTGCTTTTTTACTACATAAAAAGGATATTAGTTATAACATTGAATGGTGTGACTTATATTATAACAGGGGTATTAGTAGTGATAACTGAAATGTGTAATTTATATTACAAAATAGTGTGACTTATATTATAAAAAAATATTAATCGTGATAATTGAAGGATCATGTCTATATAAATATGAAAGTAGTTTTACGGTGAACAAGTTTCATACTAAAACTATTTAAAATTGAATTGACAATAAATTTAAATTTAAAGAAGAGTATAATCGTCTCACTTCAATAGTTAAGGGACATATTTTGTTTAATTTTATAAATATGAATGTATCCATGAATATAAAAATAATTCAAAAACTAGTTTTTAGCCAATTACAAGTTAAAAGAAGTCGGCTCGGATCCAAAAATATAGGGCAGCCTATATTATGTAACCGATATAAAAACTCTCATAATTGTTTGAGAGTACTTGTATGTGAAATATTTTATTATGAAATATTAGTTAAAATAGAAATGAGTTGAAAATTTATGAATTTTACGGTGCAATGCTATATGCACATTTGTGCGATTTGACAAGTTTTGTCAAATCCACAAATGTGATTAGTTAATGATTAAGTGATGATTAGTTTTATTTATTTATTTATTTATTGGTGCTATATGGACCCGGAAGGCTTGTAGTTTTTATTTTTTTTCCTTTTATTATTTAGATGGTTTATTGCATTTTTTTTATATTATTTATTTATTTATTTATTGTATTTTTTTTCTTTTATTATTTAGATGATTTATTATATTTTTTTTCCTTTTATTATTTAGTTTATTGTGTTGTATATGTAATGTAAGATAATAAATTAATTATGTAAAAATATTCTAATTAATTATTTTTTTTAAGAGGTAATATTGAAAAATATCAAACTTATCATATGTAACATTTTAATAATTTTGAGAGTAATAATTCACAATTCACAATGTTTATAATATTACAGAAAATGTCATTACTCTTCACCCATATATACACAAAAGTCATATTCTTTCTAAAGTTTATACTACTAACCTCACAAATTTCTTTTTCCATCATACTTAGCTTTACGTCGATGTGCATCCAAGTTGAATAATAAATTGTATAGTTCTATTCTACTTGTAAATTGACATTCTAAATTATATGCAGTTGGATGACGACAGTTGACCCAGAATGGAGACATTGACGGCACTGGATAATCATGAGATGTCATTTGCAACTGAAATTAAAGGTCAAAAAATTTAGCTATAATTAAACGGTTAAAATATATTATAAAAAAAATATACAAAAACAACAAATAGTTTTTCTTACCAATATCCAATGTGAATTGTTGTACACGTTCCCTAACACCAGCGTCAAAGTCGGAGGTGGTCGACATTCTTCCAAGGCAACTGGAGGACAAAAAAAATCCGGAAGGTCGGGAGAATGGCATTACGAAAAATATTATAATAGGTTGCAACCAAGTATCCATCGGTAGTGAAAACCACTTATCTATTGATTTGGACCATCGAAGTGAGATAGAGTTTTCTTCAAGTCCCACATGGTTGTAATACCACCTAAAAACAAACATTGTATAATTGTTTTCTTTTGTTGAGCTCAAATAACATATCCATTCGTACTGCGCCCACGTCTTGGGTTTGGTAGATTCTTGGCTTAACAACTATAAATCCACAATTTCCGTCTCCAACCACATCTATGAATGATTGAATATGTTCTCTCATAAAGGGAGCAAAGTCTTTCTCCACCGTAGAACCTTTAAAACGGGACGGTGAGCTAAAACTATTCTGAAAATCAGTGTTACTCTTTTGGTATTTCTTTACATTACGGAGTTGATCCCATGATCCCTCACGGGTTTTGAATTAGGAGTTTTTGGAGAATTTTGGTCGTTCGGTCCCTCATTGTATGAAAAGCTCATCCGACTCCGACTCCCTTCATATGTGCTATTTCTACGACCTTCTAGTGGAATATCTTGATATGCATTAGTTCGCGTCACTCTCCCCTTGCCCTTACCCTTTTCTTTTGGTTCACTTTTAAAAAATTTGGAAGCGTTCTTCCATTTCTCCCAAAGTGAAGGTACACGATCGGTGCTTTTAGGGTGCTTCTTCGTCTTTTTTTCATCTTTTGGAGGTTTAACAAGGTCTTCTTCCATATTCGTTGTTCTCCGAATAATTTTCTCCTCGTATTATCGGTGGTAGAATTACGTGAAAAATCTATACCCAATGTTCTCCAATACACGTCAATACCCTCTATAGGGATAGTTTCGTTGTTATCCACGTACCAGGAAATCTCGCAATGACACGGAAGACCATGAGTTCTCCGAAGATATTGGCCGCATAATTATTCGCCTAGATTTTTATTCATTTCTTGGAGAATAAGGTCGAATGTCTTAAACGTGATATTGCACACTAGTGGCTGGAAGAGTACGTTTTCTAACAAATCGGTCCTTGTCTTGTTGGCGCTAACCATCGACTGTTTTTTAATCTCGCACAATTGCAACTGCATGACCTGATGTAGGCGGACGAAGACATTGTCAAATGAGAGATTGGCGTTGTCAAGATTTTTTTTGACCCTGTGATGCTCTTGTTCAGCCCTACATTAATAATATTTTAAAATTTAAATAAATAAATTAAATATAATAGCTAATCTGAAAAGTAAAAAGATTGTAGGAGTACCTGTTTGTCGTGTAGTTTCCGTAGTGCAGCCTCCAATCGAGATATGCTCCTACAATCCGGTCTCCATATTTTTGAAGCCAAGTTTCTTCGCAATAGCTAATTAGTCCTAGGAATTTCTTATACTTTTTCCGCATGTATCTCCAGTTCACTTCCCATTCTTCAACTGTGGACGCTGAAATTGCCGAATTCCAATTACCTTTAAAAGAATTAGCGTACTTATCATCAAATTGTTCATGTTTTATAGCCCAGAGTAGAACACATTGCTCTATGTGGTATCTGCATAAATGTTTCTGCGATTCTGGAAAAATTTCATCCACTGCACTCATCATCGCTAATGCCCTGTCCGTAACAATGACATTTGGAGTGTCATGCTCATACATTCCCCGAATAAATCGTAAGATAAATTCGAAGTGTTCCGTAGTTTCATTACTCATAAATGCGTATGCAATGGTGAAAGTCTTGTCAGTGCTTGTTGCACCAACCGCTTCCAGTAAAGGCATATCGTACATAGTGGTTTTGTACGTTGTATCAATAATCAGTACTTGCGGATATGTGTTCACCATTGCATAAGAATCTAGATGGGTGAACACAATATCTTGTATTACGTCAGTATCATCTGCCTTTCGATATGGGTACCTAATTTCATAAATTAAATACATCATTGATGATTATTGAATGCACCAAGAGTGAGATGTAATACAATTAAACGAATCAATGAGTGAGAGCGTGCTGCAAGAATGATTGTTTAAAGTTTAATGAAAATACTAATGTAAAAAAAATAAAATTAAATGAATCTGATGCTCTGAGTTGCATAATTTTGATAAAATGGAAAAATTCAATCCAATTTATTAATAAATAAATATTATTTTGGTTACTTTTATTTTGATTTGAATTCAAGTGTGATTCCAATTTTTACTGTATGAATATATGCAAAAAATACGAACATGCCGAATATTACATAGGTAAGGATAAAAATTTCAATTCTAATATATGTAAATTAAAATCGTCCTAAGTTTTATAATGTGTAATCATATACTTAATCTTCTAACTTTTACTTAATTTATTACATTATTATTATTATAATATTGGTACCTTTTTGTGGAAATGTTGTAAAAAATATTAAAGTAAAAAATATTTATACTCCAACTATTTGGATAACCGACCAAACCAAACTTATAATTCCATTAGGTTAAAAAATATTTATTGATGCACGATGCATATAGGTTGTGTAATCTATTTGGTATTTATGAGGTTCAATATTTGCTTTCTATCATTTCTAAGCCCATTTCTACATAAATTTTATATTAACACATATAACATAAATAGAAATATATAAAATGTACTTAAAATTTTACTCGTAATTGACTCTCGCATGATTGGTGAATGAAGTTTTTTTCGTAGAGGGTAAATCCATCCCGATTTTGACTCCTCATTTGGTTCCTTTCATTGTTGACTCTTTTTAAATCAAGTAACATTATTGGGATCGACTCTCTTGATTTCCCAATATGTTGCTTGGACCGACGTTCATCAATGTTTGCATTTATACTTTTTTTTTTTGATTGGGTGTTAGTTTTCTGATCGAACCCTCTGCAAATTCTGGGAACTCATGGTTGTGTGTCCCGTTCAAAACTTGTATGTACCAAATATCATACTCGCGAGGATGATATAATCTGGAAACTAAACAAAAACCACACGAATTTCTTTGCGTTTTTATATTTCTTTCGTTAGTGGTTTTTGAATTTCTATATTTTCCACTTTGACTACATACATACCTTACGGTATCTTCATCGGAATGACGAATGGCTAAGGTGATGTTTCTCGTACTTGCAATCAACCTAACATAATTATCAACTTCATCTCTTCCATGTAAACCTTTGTTGGGAGTACTAAATTCATTCGTGACATCTAAATAAGAACTCATTTTATATTGGGAAGTGAATGAATTTAAGAGCGTAAGAAAATTTGGTGAATGAATGTGGTTGTAATCTTGTAGTGGGAGAAGTGAATGGATTTAAGAGCGTAAGAAAATTTGGTGAATGAATGTGGTTGGAAATTATTGAGTGTAACAAAAGAGTGCACTTCTCTCGTGAATTCAGCACGCGAGCTGAAAACACGGACTGACTTGGATGGGAATTCAGCACGCGAGTTGGGGTGATTGGACAGGACACTGCTGTAGCATGACGCGTGCGACAATCGAGTGTCTGTCGCACCACGCGCACGCCAGGGGCATTTCTGTCGCACCACTCGCGCATCAGCCATCAAACGTGTCGCCCCACTCGCACGACATGCGCCGGACGCGCCTACCTGCCTTTTTTTTTTCTGTCGCGATATTCAGATTCATTTTTGTTTTTTACTGTTTTTTTCTATCACTAAGTTCTATATTTAAGTGTTGAAGTATCATATTCTTGTTTGAAAGAGTTGAACATTGTGTACAAATGTCACTTAGAAATATTTCTCCCCAAGAGGAAATTTTCTACAATTCGAAATGGTCGAAAACCCGTGATAAGTACTTCATTGAATATTTGATATACAAAAAGGATCATGGAGAGTGGATGGACGTGATGCTGAAAATGTTAGTGCAATTACGTGGGCAATTAACCAGGTAAACAATACTTTCTTAACAAACCTCTCGTATGAAGATGCAGTCGCTAGGGTTAAGTTTTTAAAGGAACGTCATGATACTTTTGATAATATCTATTGTTGGAGGCCTAGCACTTGGGACCCATACCAAAACTTAATTTTCGCCGATGATGATACGTGGAGATTCTGGATTAGGGTTCGTATACAATTTTTTTCATATAATAAATTATTTTACAATACTATTTTTTATTAATTATATTCCGTTCAGATGTTTGGTAGGATGGTTCGGGCTTATTACTGGAAGGGGGAACCGGAGTGGGAGAATTTGAAAGAGTTGTTCAAGGTACCTACAATCCAGCCGTGAAGATTTGTTCAACAGTTGATAGTGGTGTGAAGCGGTTGTAATCTTGTAGTATTTTAATGTTTAATCATTTTCGTATTATGTGGTTGTAATGTTGTAGTATTTTAATGTTTAATCATTTTCGTATTATGTGGTTGTAATGTTGTAGTATTTTAATGTTTAATCATTTTCGTATTATGTGGTTGTAATCTTGTAGTATTTTAATGTTTAATCATTTTCTTATTATGTGGTTGTAGTATTTTAAAAGTATTAGTTCATTAACATAAAAGTATTACTGAATGAACATTGCTAAAATATTAGTTAATTAATATATAAGTATTAGTTCCACATTTATAAAAGTATTAGTGAATTAATATAAAAGTATTAGTGAATGAATATTTATAAAGTATTAATGAAATATAAAAGTATTAGAGAATGAATATTTATAAAGTATTAATGAAATATAAAAGTATTAGTGAATGATTATTGCTAGAGTATTAGTTCAATAATATAAAAGTATTAGTTGAATATTTCTAAAGTAATAGTTCAATAATATAAACCGGCCAAAATTAATTCCCAAACCGGCCAAAATTAATTCAACCGCCCAAAATTAATTCAACCGCCGCCGAATTCATTTCAAAATTTAAATTTGGGTCAAAACACGTGTCGCACTCTGAACACGATGGGGCCCGTCCTATCGCGCCAGGCATGCGACAGCAGCCTCTGTGTCGCATGGCACATGTGATGACTTCTACATGTCGCGTGAGATCGTGCGGCAAATTTCTATGTGTCGCGTAGATCGTTCGGCGACAAATTTCCTATGTGTCACGTAGATCGTGCGACATGTTTTTTTTTTATTCCGAGAAATATATGATACAATCGTTTTTTTCTTCCTTTCATCTTCCCAAATCAATTTCATTTTCACTCTCTCATTTACATTCTCTCATTTTCACTCTCTTATTTTCACACTCTCATTTTCACTCATTTCATTTTCAAACCTCTCATCTTCACAATTCTCCACCACCACACTACTCCTCCACAACCATACATCTCCAGCCTCCTCACGGGCAACGCCGGCCGTCCGCCGCCGCCACCGGCCACTGGTCAACGCCCCGTGATCCACCGGAGTTGTTTAATATTATTTTTTAATTTTAATTTTAATGTATCTCCTTGTAGTCCATTCTTGTTTCATTTTTTCGACCTATAATAACGAAATTTTTATTCATTAACACAGCCTGCTTGCCGCCGCCGCCCGCTTGCCGCCACCCTAAATCGCCACCGTCAAGGTGTGTTTTTCTTGTTTATTGATATAAAGGTTTTAGTTTAATTGCTGTAAAGTATTAGTTGAATTGCTGTAAGGTATTAGTTTAATTGTTGTAAGGTATTAGTTTAATTGCTGTAAAGTATTAGTTGAATTGCTGTAAAGTATTAGTTTAATTTCTGTAAGGTATTAGTTTAATTGCTGTAAAGTATTAGTTTAATTGCTGTAAGGTATTAGTTTAATTGCTGTAAAGTATTAGTTGAATTGCTGTAGGGTATTAGTTTAATTGCTGTAAGGTATTAGTTGAATTGCTGTAAAGTATTAGTTAAATTGCTATATGGTATTAGTTGTATTGCTGTAAAGTGTCATTTTCATTTGCTATAAGGTATTAGTTGAATTAGTTAAATGTCACTAAACATAAATGGTCTTCACAAGGTATTAGTTGAATTGGTTTTTGTCAATATACATAATTAGTTCTCATAGTTGCTATATAATTCAATTTTTAAATTCATATTCACATACCAATAAAAATTATAATTATATGTTGTAAGGTTACTTGAATAACTTCATTTTTTTTTGTAGTTCACTATGTCAAACCCCGTATGCTCCGCCCTATGTAGAGTATGCAATTGATGTGTTCTTGCTTCACAACGTGCGCGACCAATTGAAAATGAACAACTCGACCTCGACAATTTTTCATGGAGTAGTATCTTAGATCTCGATCTAAACACCCCTCCTACTCAACAACCCTATGTAGAGCAGTCTATTCCGATGGAGTATGACTCATATCATGCACCAGGTGATGCACATAATGATTTCAGTTTGAATGCTGAACCTACTAATTTCTCCCCAATTGAATTCCTCAATTTATTCTCACCAACTATTGATTACTCCACTCACTCTCACCACTCCACCCACTCTCATCACTCGACCCACTCTCATCACTCCACTCACTCTTATCACTCGACCCACTCTCATTACTCTAGCCACTCTAGCCACTCTCATCACTCTACCCACTCTCATCACTCAACTCACCCTCATCACTCAGCTCAACACGAGGTTGAGGATGATTACGAAAGTGCTCCGCAGGCAACGCGCGCGTCATCCTCGTCCTCGCAACATAATGATTGGTTGACGACGACGTCGATGCCTGGTGGACCTATTGATCCAAGTGTGTTGATATCTTTCAGAACACACAGAGCAAAAAAAATATGGGACAATTCGGTAAGTAAAATACATATTACTTTTGCAATTATTTATTTATAAACATGTTACAATATGTAAATTAACTTGTTCATTTTTTTGTCAAAAAATTGTAGAGCTTTCGTAAGGTCCTCGGTAGCCACACTCGAATGAAAGCTCTTCAGATTTGGTCATCGAATCCATTCCCTCAGGGCAATCATTTCTTTGACCTCATTCAAAACTCCGGATTGGAGGGTATCAGGCAAATGATGTTTCACTCCATCAACATGTCCCTCGTTTCAGCATTCGTCGAAAGGTGGCACCCTGAGACGAACACTTTCCATATGCCCTTCGGGGAAATGACGATCACACTACATGACGTTCATCCTATCCTTGGTAAAGTTTACATAAAGTTAATTTTTATTTAATCAAGATTTTTATTTTTTAATAATTAATTTCACTAATAATTAAAATAATTTTTTCAAATGTAGGCTTGAACATAAATGCCCCCCGTCATTGGGGCAAATAAAGTATTGACAATGCATTGTATACTGCATGCGGATGTAGGGGAGATAACTTACACAACACCCTCCTTAGCACCATAAAAACACAGTGCACTACTGGGACCCTCAGCGATGTGTCTTTTGCTCGGGGTTACCTGTGGTACACGATGGGGTCTACACTGTTTCTTGATAAAACGCGTGATTCTGTCCCCAAGGATTATCTGGAGGTGTTGGGCGATCTCGATTCATGCTACTAACTATGCATGGGAGGAGCATTTGATTGACTTATTTATATCACCAACTTGGGGCAAAGATCCGGACGTGAGACGGCATGCATTTGGTCGCTTAACATTCTTTGGAGGTTAAAATTCAATTTCTTTTATATTTCCAATGATTTAAAATTTTCAATATTGTTACATCTAATAAGTTATACTCATTTAAAATTTCTGATCTTTGGATATCTGAGTACTTATTCGAGTTGCCCAGAAAGCAATGACACTACTTATTATCTTAGTAGGACCCCAAGAGCATTGCGATGGAACAACTCCCAAACATTCACTTCAAATGCACGGGAACTTGTACATTATTGGAAACTTTTGGATAATTACCCATTGAGTCATGTAAGTTTCTCATTCTCAATACATCTTAATAGAAATGCGTAATTTATAATTTAAGTAACTTAACAAAATGACTTATAATTTTTTTTTCTTACAATATAGATCAATTGGACTCCCTTCGGTCGTCCATCGTTAATCCCTCCCGCATCGTTATTTCACGGTTGCCTTACGTTTATGGACTACGCCGAAGGGTATATGTCAAAGAGGGTTGCAAGATAATTTGGGAGAGTTCAGCGCGTACCCCCAGCACCGATCGACTTCGATCATCATTGTTCAAATTTGGGTGCCAAGGCAAGGGGTTACAAGAAAGTTTATGGGCCTGCTGTCGCATATTGGAACGAAATGCAAAATCACAATTACCCACTACATCACCTTGGTCCCGAAGCTGTAGTGCCGGATAGTACCACACCCGATTATCCAGCATGGTACGCTAGCATAACACATATGAGAGTGCACAACCCTGCACACGGTGACAACAATGTTACCATCAATGCCATGTATGGTTCGGCGCAACAAAGGTTGGGACAAGTGATGCAAGTCACGCAGACGTTGATCGATCAGGCTCGTGAGGATCCACAGTGTCCCAATTATATCATGCCTGGACTAAACGTGATTGCCCATCATGCTGGTATCGCACCGATCCCCAATCCTGCATATTGAGGACCGCAACAAGGATATGCCCCTGAAGAATTCGCCCAACAAATACCTCCTGATTGGTGGGACCAAGCCCCATATTATCAACAATATTACCAAAACCCACCAAACAATCCTAACGATGACCATAACAATGATTAATCAATTTATTTTGATTTTCTTTATTTATGTTTGATGATTATTTATTTCTACTTAATCGCTCATACAACAATATTAT
The DNA here is from genome assembly GCA_037126765.1 of Stenogyne calaminthoides. Lineage (NCBI taxonomy): Eukaryota > Viridiplantae > Streptophyta > Magnoliopsida > Lamiales > Lamiaceae > Stenogyne > Stenogyne calaminthoides. Next base: position 33,880,991 of record JBBCBC010000008.1, on the reverse strand, counting down.
TTTTTTATGTTTGATGATTTTTCTTGTTAAATGTTTTGACTTTTTTTTCATAAAAAACAAACATAATATAGAAATAAATAGTGATACAAATTATAATTTTTTTTATTTAAATGAATAACTTTATATAAAAATAAAACTCAAAATTCGACATCTTAAACATCTTAAAATTCGAAAGTTACAAAATGTTGGAACAAATTATTTAACTTAAAAATCAACAATTCTATAATCAAGATTATTTTTTCTTAAGAATTCGAAAAAAAAAAAAATATAATATTATTATTTTTTTGAAGAGATAATATTGAAAAATATCAAACTTATCATATGCAATATTTTAATAATTTTGAGAGTAATAATTCACAATGTTTATAATATTACATAAAATGTCATTACTCTTCACCCATATACACACAAAAGTCGTATTATTTCTAAAGTTTATACTACTAATTTCACAAATTTCTTTTTGCATCATAGTTAGCTTTACGTCGCGGTGCATTCCAGTTGAATAATAAATTGTATAGTTCTATTCTACTTGTAAATTGAAATTATAAACCATATGCAGTTGGATGACGACTTAAGAATCGCATTGTTCAAGGTTTGTGCAACATTTATGCTTCAAGAATTGAGAAACACCCGATTATATTTTGACGGTCCTGGAGGATCAGTGATGCAAAAGAGGGAGCGCTTGGATTGGGGAAAATACATTTAAATGTCATGTATTTTAAGGTTGTATTAAATTGATGCTTAATTTTTGTAAAATATCAATTAAACGGTCTACTATTATCATAAATGTTTTTTTTTACTTAAATGAATAATTTTATAATAAAAATATATTTATTAACTCAAAATTCGACATCTTAAACATAATAACATAATACATACTCACACTCACAAAATTCGACATATTAAACATAATAACATAATTCGATATTTTCATTTCCATTTTTTCGATATCTAACATAATACATACTCACACTCACAAAATTATAAAGAAAAAAATAATAATAATAAAAAAACAGTTTGTCTCGCGCGTCGCGCGACAGAAATCAACCTGTCGCGCGCGTTGTGCGACACATACAAATAAGTTTTTTCTTTTCTCATCCGAGGTAGACCGCATGTCTTGTTGGTCAAATGTGCATATAACACGACTCAATTTTACGGATTGAATTGGATTAAGTGGATATTTTCTAAATATTCGTGCAAAAGTAAAATAAGAAAACTTGCTTCCAATATGTGTTATTATAAAGATAAATATTAATTACTATAAAGACAATTATGTGTTACTCCCTCCGTCCCATTTTAAGTTGCACACTTTGACCGTCACACATATTAAGAAAAAGTGGTTTTTTGTGTGTTTTGTTGACTTTTCAAAGGGGATGGAGGGTGGAGATTGTGAGTGTAAAGATTATGGGGTGATGATTGTAAGATTTTTTTCTATATTTGGAGTGTGCAACTTCAAATGAGAAGGACCGAAATAGAAAGTGTGCAACTTCAAATGGGACGGAGGGAGTATTAATTATTACGTGATAATAAAAAACATAGATATTTTTATTACTTAAATGACATAATCTGGTGGTTTGAGTCTTTACTTAAGACAATTTGTCACAGATCAAAACGAAAAGTAGATAAAAAATAGAGGGGGAAGCAGATGAAAAATAAAGAGAGTGTCGTTTTGCCCTTACAGTAACACACGATTGTCCTTATAGAGTTATAGCAACACAGACCTAGAAACGAATTCTGGTGTATGCATTTACGCGAATTTTATAAAAAAAATTGTTTAACTAAATTCTACCACACATGATCTGCAAAATTTTCCCTATTTATTTACACGTTTCTTTTTTTATTCTATAGGTCATGTTTAACGCATTCTTTCTTATAATAACATTTGTTTATCTATTTCGAAGCGAATTTTGACATTCCAACTTTTAGATCAATTTTTATAAATTTTAAAAAATTTACTGTGCTATGCGCTTTTTATTTTGACCCAATATTAAAGTTCGGTGGGCGTGCGATTTTAAATCAAGAAATAAGAAAGAGATTTTTATTTTGACCCAATATTACAGTTCGGTGGGCGTGCGATTTTAAATCAAGAAATAAGAAAGAGAGAAAAGGACAAAAGCGCCGCCAAAGTGGCATGAAGATGACATCACACCAATCCAACGAAACATCACACTGTCTGCTCATACCCAGCTGTCTCCGACCTTTCACACGTTTGCTATTTACCCCCTGCCACACGTGTGCATTTTGGGACCATCCACAACAAACTCCTGCTTTTTTCACAGGAACCTATTGCCTATTGGACTTCTTTAAATTTTCACTATTCCAATATTCGCAATTCCCATGACACAAATATGAATAAAAAATATTATAAATATTTAATTCGAAATGATAGACTCAGTTCTTGTATGCACCACTGCACCGTGCCGTGCATTTAATAGAATATTTTAAAATATAAAACTTATTATATTAAATATATATAATTTTTTTATATTAAAATATGTAATTTATTTTATGAATATAAATTTCACGTTTCAATATAATAAATTATATATTTTAAAAATACATTATGAAATGCACGATGCACTTGATACACAGGAGACCCACTCGGATGATATTAATCAAATTGTTTCCGTTCAACTTCGCAGTTTAATTCTCATACTACAAGCACAGTTTAACACATTGGATTACATCTCGGGAATTGACCGATAAACAAAGATTTTTTTTATCCAATAACCTTGCATCATTTTAAAATTTATCCAGATCGTTTTGACTTTAAGATATGGTCCTATAAATTTTTTAAAATTTTAAAATTGATCCAGGAATTAGCTCCAGCAGGTCACCGGACTGATAACCTGTCATGTGCGTATTTATTTATTGGAATTTTATTTTTTGTAGTCCAATAACTTTGCATCATTTTGAAATTTGTCTCAATCTTTTTGACTTTTAGATTTTAGTTCTGTAAAACTTTCAAAAATTTTAAAATTGGTCCAAGAACCGGCTGCAGCAGGTTATCAAACTAGTAACCTGACATGTGGTTATTTTTTTTCTTTTTTCTTTTCAAATGCACCATCTGATTTTTTTTAATCTAAAGTATCTAAAGGCGGGCCCGAATCGGGTTTTAAGATTGATTTCGAATATAACAACCTATAAAATCAAGTCAGGTCAGACAAAAATTGACTGGAAATTCAATTTTCAGATCTCAATCAGCCCGGGCTCGAAACCTGCAATTTCAGATCTCACGAATCTAATATGTACCCTTCCACTTTGTTCAAGCGAACACCACCACCTTCAAACAAATGGTGCAAATGCTCACCGGGTCCTCTGATTTTGCCTAACAGGCCTCCGAATCGGAACTAAACCCCAATTTCGTGCCCCTCGCGGCGGCAGCGACATAACGCCCATCAAAAGCACCGGGCAGAAAAAATAGAGGTTCAATCTCTACAAAAGTAGAAATAACCTGAAAAATGGTCTCATGATTAATATCTTTGTACCAGACGATTTTCTCAGAGTTCGCCGCGAAAGCCCGAGATATTTTCACGGGGCATTCTCGATTTCTCATTGCTGGTTCTCAGCCCGGTGACGCCGATGAATGAGGACAAACCCTCAACGCTGCCCTCATCTTTGTCGGAAGAGCAAAAGCAATCGCTGAGAAGAAATTCTACATGCATCGCCGAGGACGACGGAAAGGGACGCCACGCCACAGTTGTTGCTGCTTTTTCTGGTGACTTCGCCGAGAATTTTGGGGTCTTCGTTGTGAAGAAATTGATTTTTTTAAAATTGATACAATTGACGGATAGCGAAACATCATGGTTGAATCGCGATATTATTGTTGTCAATCAATGGGAGTTTTGAGATTTATAATTTTTGCCATTGTCCAGAAGAGAAGAAAAGCACGCCGATTTAGAATTTTTGGGTTCTGATTTGCTTTAGTGAATTTGTGAGCATCCGATGTAGTAGAGTAGGTTTTTAGTTGGGTCGGACTTGAGAGGTATAGTATTTTGGGCTTTATGTGAAATGAGGTGTTTTGGGGTTTTCGAGTCTATTTTGGTTTAACCCTACCCGACCCGATTTTATAAATTGTTATATATCATAAATCAACCTAAAATCCGATCTTGACTCGCCTTTATATATTTTAGATTAAAAAATGCTAGATGACACATTAAAAAAAATTCAAATATGGAAGGTTACCGGTTCGGTAACTTGGTGGAGTTGGTTCCTCGAACAATTTCAAAATTTCTGAAAACTTACAAGACCAAAATCAAAAGGTCAAAACAATTGGGACCAATTTCAAATCAATAAAAGTTATTGGATTACAAAAAATATAATCCCTAAAAAATAAATACCCATGTGGCAGATTACCGGTTCGGTGACCTGCTAGAGCCGGTTCCTGGACCAATTTCAAAATTTCAAAAAACTTACAGGATCAAAGTCAAAAAGTCAAAACGACCGGGATCAATTTGAAAATGATGCAAAGTTATTGGACTACGAAAAATATAATCACGATAAACAAATAGGGGATTTAACGAAATGGTTGTATTTTTTGTTTTATATTGTTAATTCAATGTTTTTTATTTTAAAGATTTTTTAATTATTAATTAAAATAAATAATGTAGTTGATTACTTTATGGAAAATATTTACCTTGATTATTTGTTCATTTAATTATTATTTGACAAAGTCTCATGTGCAACTGGTGCACGAATCTAAGATCCGTGCACTCGTCCCCCACAGAGTATGTCTAATATATTTAATGGGTCAAATATTTTTTTTAAATAGGTCATTCAGTTGCATGAGTGCACAGTGCACTTGGGTGCACAAGATACCCACTCTTATTATTTTTATTTAGTAATAATAATGAGTAAGTTTCGCGCGAAACTTGTTCATAATATGAAAGTTATATCATTAAATTTTACAAACTAATAGCACTACATTTATCAATTAATATCATTACACTTATAAACTAAGATTATAGTATTAAATGATATTGGTATTAGTTTTTTCTTTTGAAAAGTAAAGATGAAATATATTAATCGAGTACAAGGGGTACTAAAAAACCCAAACAGTTACACATTCGAGCGACAGCTAAAGTTTTACAGGTAGACACTCTAGCGGTTGGCACGCCCAACTATAAAACGGAATATCGAAAGAAATTGGATAATGTGATCTAATCCACTTCCACGAACTAAATTGTATGCTATCAATAAGCTCTTCCAATTTGTAAGCACTATCTTTGAAGATCAAGCTATTGGTATTAGTTTATAAGAGTAGTACTGACGTAAGTTTTTAAATGTAATGATGTCAATTTAATGCTATGAACAAATTTCACAGAAGAGTTTTTGAACAATTGTTAACATGCATGTTATATTATTATTTACATATTATTAATTTAATTTTTAATTAATCATGTAGACTGTTGGTTGAAAATTTGTCGTTTAACCACTCATTCGTCCAGTTTCCAAAACACTTTTTTTTAAGGAAAAAACTGCTCGAGAGATGGGAAGAAACAACTACGAACGAGCAGTATGAAGGATCCAAGAAGGAATTTCGTCCCCAACCCAATCTTGAAGGTGGGAAAAATGAGTCCCCTGTTTGGCCAACATATGCACCGTCCAGTTCCTTTGGCGCGGGATATTCCAGACACCTTTCACTTTAGGGTAGCGTATGAGGAAACGAGTTTCATCTAGAATCTCTTTTGAGGCCCAGGTAGCCATCTTCTTTTTTTCAGAGCGTTAACAACATTCGTGGAGTCTGAGAGTATGGTAATGTGATCCAGATGAAGATCATTTCCGAATTTGAGTCCAAAGTTGATCGCTCGATCTCGGCCGCCAGCACCGAACCCGTGGGGTTGATGGGTTGATGACACATAGTAATACATTAGATATGATGTAGTATACTTAAAAGCAGACTTTTGAGTATAAGTGGGAGACTGTTGGGGTTATACGATAAAGTATGCTTTTACTTTGTATAACCTATGTATTAAACACTTATTTACTGAAATAAATTATTTATCACTGTTGCATTAAATATGAATGAATGCTATATATATTTACTGCAAACCGTTCATAGAATAAGCACGTGTTACATTGCAGTTAATGTGGTGATGCCAGATCACAGAAGATCACATTAACAGTCCCTTGTAAACGAGTGCATATTTCACAACTTAGATAGATCTGAACAATCTATTGGTAGAGGTTGATGTGTAAGACTCAGATTGACTTGTCTTGACCAAGAGATTACACTAGTGCATTTGTTGCGCTGAAGCAGACCTACAGAGAGGATAAACTCTTCTGTATTGACTTATGGGATGAAGAGTTAGACCTCAGTGGTTGTTGATTTCTTAATCTCTGTCACTTAATAAGGATTGTGTGTGGTTAATAATTATTGCTTTGACTTATGCTGGGAAGAGAATCATTGCGACTTCAATACCTTATATCTTGGGCAATAATATCAATTACACGGCAATTGCTAAATTAATACAGAGAATCGTGTGCTTGGAGAGTCTTGTATAATTTGTCCCCTTGGTGGGCTCAGAACCTTTATCATACCAAATCTTGCAAGTGGAATTAATTTTCCGGTATGGATAATAAAGTTGAGTTGTCCTTACTCCAAGGATAAAGATATTAATTAATATAAAACTTTTAAGTGGCTTAATTAATTAATGGACTAAATAATCTTAAACACGGGAAATAATAACCGGGAGCCATATTACCGTAATATGGGTTAAGATGGATAGACCAATATTAATTATATAGTGGAATTAATTAATATTAATGGGCTGAATAGTATTGTGGCTCAATATTGGAATTCAGAGCCCATTGGGATGTCCATCTTAATTCTCCTAAAGGCCCCTCAAGTAGCCCAATTAAAGTCCATTAAATGAAAAAATGTTTAAAATAAATTAAATATTTTTGTTGCATATTTTTCCTAAATTTTCGAAAAAAAATAAGGAGGAGAGAGAAAAAGATTTTCTTGGAAAGATTTTACGGAATAAGTATTCTTGGAGTACAAGTTTATCCCATAAATTCAAGAAAAGTCAAAAATCTTATTTCTTCCTTTATTTGTTGAAATTTTCGAAAATCTTGTATATAAAGGGGAAGAAAAGATATTTTGTGTATATTATGAAAATAGAATATATGAGACATATTCAAGATTGTATCTTAGGAAGATACAAAGAAATTTCCTAACCCTAATATGCATGAAATTTTCGCCCCCCCCCCCAACATAATTCCACGTGTTGGAAAAATTAAAAACCCACAAAGGTGGTGCAACAAAATATTTATTTTTTCTTTGTTTATAATCGTTCATTGGAGAACCTCCCACCAAGGTTATTGAACGAGGGCTTGAGAATACTTGAGAAAGACTTTCGGTTGGTAGTCAGATACCTGATCATGTCTGTCTCAGAAACTATCACTCCAACGGGTAAGTTTACGTAAACTCCTAAAAATTCCGCATGCTAGGACTTTTATGTGATTATTGTTTGCATGATGTTGTTGGGATGATTATTATGTGAATTAATATAGGATTAATTCATGTTAGTAATAATCGGTAATTTAAATTTGTGTTTTAAGTTCATCCCGAATAGATCCTGGCACAACGTATCCCAACAACTGATATCAGAGCCCTGGTTTCGGGCTCTGATCTTTTAAACTGTAATTTAAATTGTTGTTCATTAAAATTGAAATTGGATAGTAGAATTGTTAGATCTGTTTTGCAGGTATCCAATTGTCATGGTATTTTAATGAATATTTATATACATGCAAATTATTGTTGGTTTTTTTTAATTCGATTCGTTCAGATTTGTTTTTCTCGTGAGAAAATCCACGAGTAGATTAGCTATTTGTTTTATCCAATGTAATAGACTAGTCTAGATCGTAGGTTTATTTATTTTTATAATAAATTGTAATCGGATCGAAGACGAAGATGGAGACGGAGAATTAAAGACGGACGAACAAGTGCCCGGACGTACGTGAGCCAAAGCATGAAGTCTTCAAACGGTCACGACGCGAGGGTAGTTCGAACGCGCCAGACGGCTGACAGCAGGTCAAGAAGCCTAGGGGTGGCCGGCGCCGAGGCTGCGCCAGGCACGGCGCAGGCGTGGCGCGCCGGCGGGCTGGGCGATGGTGGCGTGGCATCAAGCGGTACGGTCGGATCGATGGCGATCCCCATACGCGATGCATATACAGCCGGGTTGTCGGGCGATGGGCGATTGGGATGGCGGTCGAATCGACGCGTCGCGCTTAGGCGCGCGACGGACACGCTGTTCGGTCGTGAGCTACCCGTCTCCAGACGTCGTCTAGAACCTTGATGAAGGACGTTTTAAAGAATTTGTTGCTGTCGAGTGGGAGCCTTTTGAGACGAACGATGAAGGCTACAAAGAGGACGATTTCTCAAGATCGAGGCATAAAACTTAAACCATGACAGTTGGATATATGTGCCAAACTTGATTTATTTTGATGCTTTGTTTTAATTTCATGCATTATTATTTGTTGATGTGTTTGCATGTTATTTGAATTGTCTAAAGAAAATCTAACTTTCGAAAATTACTAAGTATGTTTTGTTAATTGACAATTTTATTCCGGATAATAAAATTAAGTCAATTTTGATCTCCATGATTTATTTATTTAAGAATTCTTTTGGAGAAATTTTCCCCTCGGAACGACCAAAAGATAGATTTCACATTGATAAATTCCCAAAAGGATGATTGTGGATTATTGTTAGTGGCGACGGTGACCCTCCCCATGAGGCTCGTTCAAAACGAAATAATAATTATGTATTTAATCATGATTATTACTTAGGTATAAAATTGATATGCATATACTTCTCCGAAGTCCCTGTCAATTTTATATTGGTCAAGTGGGAGCCAACTATTAATTTGAAAATTAAAGGTTTGTAACTGTCTTTGTTTGTAACCTGCTTGAATGTGTTTAAATAGACAGTTCACCCCACATGACCTATTTAAACTGTTTTGAGATGTCGACTGATGCATATTCATATTATTTTGAGATTTTGATATGAATAATGTGATCAAAATTATGTGATATTTTGTGCTTATACAATTGTTATTTATTTCAGTTCAGTATGTAGCAACCTTTTAATCCATTGTATGCTATACTTAAAGATCATAAATTAACTGGGATGAATTATGTCAATTGGAGTCGTAAAATAAAAATGGTCCTAACCGCACAACATTTTCACTGGGTACTTTACACACCAAAACCCGAAAAACCTACTGAGGATGCCTGTATTATGGACAAAATGGAGTATAATGAATGGGATCAAACCAATGAGTTGATGAAGGGTATAATCTTGGCATCCTTGTCAGATTTGTTGAAACGCCTTCACCAAGGATTTGGAACTGCTGCAGACATTATGCGAAATCTTGAAGAGATATTTTCACATCCATCCCATGTGGAAATACAGAACATCAAGCATGACATGGTCAAGCTAAGGACGGAAACAGGAATGCCCGTGAGGGAGCACGTTCTTAGGGTAATGGTTCTTTTTTACGAACTTGAGATTCTTGGCGAAAAGTGTGATCTCAAGACCAAAATTGAGTTCATTCTCCATTCTCTACCAAAGAGCTATGATAATTTCTATATAGACTACCTGATGAGCGATCAGGAATACACCTTGGATGATCTAGTGAAAGCTCTAACATTGGCTGAAGAGAAAATGGAGCGCAAGGATGATGGCTTGGTTGCAAATGGACCTACTACTTCTTCTAGACCAAGGGATGGTAATAATAAGGAGGAGGCAAAAAGGCCAGACCAAGTTAACTCAATGTCTGTTAGCCAAGGTTTAAATAAGAGGAAATGTTCAGAGTGCGGTGAGAGAGGACATTGGAGGTCTGTCTGTTCCAAACCTAAGAGGATTGGAAAGAAAGGTAATTCTCATGCACTAGTTGTTGAAACTTGTTTAGCGGCGTATGCTTCCCATTCGTGGGTAGTTGATACGGGATCCACTGATCATGTTTGTTTCACGTTATAGGGGTTCAAGCTGACCCGACAACTTAGTGGGAGTGAGATCCTCATCACACTGGGCGATGCTAAGAGAGTGACAACTGAAGCAGTGGGATACGTGCACTTGTCTTTTGAAGACATAATTTTAGTTCTAAGAGATGTTCTTTATGTTCATGTTTTTCGGAAAAACCTTATTTCTATTTCTAAACTTTTTTACTGATGGATATTCTGTTCGTTTTAATAAGCAAGTTACTAATTTTCGTAACGATGTGTTTATCTGTCATGGAACTTTACGGAACAATCTCTATACTATTAATTGTGCACACCACTCACAAAATGCATCTTATAACACATCGATTGTTTCGAGCAATAAAAGGAAACATTCAGAAAATGTGAACGAAACACTTCTTTGGCATCTCAGATTAGGTCATATTAATCTGAATATGATTTAAAGGTTGGTGAAAGATGGTTCACTGGAGGACCTACAACCAGAACCATTTCCAACTTGTGAATCGTGTTTAGAGGGTAAAATTACCAAGAGGGCATTCGGAGCCAAGGGGAATAGAGCCACAGAAGTGTTAGAAATCGTTCACACTGACGTGTGTGGTCCAATTTCAACCAAAGCTAGAGGTGTCTATGAGTATTTCGTGACCTTTATCGATGATTACTCAAGGTTTGGGTACATTTTCCATATGAAGCAAAAATCGGAAACCTTTGATAAATTCAAGGAGTTCAAAGCCAAAGCTGAGAAGCATAAGGAAAAGAGTATCAAGTTTCTACGATCTGATCGTGGAGGTGAGTACCTCAGCGATGAGTTTTTGAACTACCTGTCAAACGAGGGAATTGTATCCCAGTTGACTGCTCCCAGAACCCCTCAACAAAACGGCATAGCAGAACGAAGAAACAAAACACTTTTAGAAATGGTCAGGTCAATGATGAGTTATTCAGATCTACCCAAGTCATTTTGGGGTCACGCCTTGGAAACATCGGCTTATATTCTGAACTTAGTGCCATCTAAATCGCTTCCTAAAACCCCGAGAGAATTGTGGACCGGGCGCAAGCCCAGTCTAAGACACTTGAGAATCTGGGGATGTTCGGCATACGTGCTAGACAAGGAAGCCGGTAAGTTGGATGCACGTTCAGAGTTAAGGCTGTTTATAGGGTATCCCATGGGAACAAAAGGGTGCATGTTCTATGGTCCCGAAGATCAAAAGGTTGTAATTAGTACACACTTTAGATTTTTGGAAAAGACTATACGAACAATAGAAAGCCTAAAAGTGAGATTACCTTAGACGAATTGAGAGGGAAAACTCCAATACCAACTGTACAAGTTGAAATGCCAAGCATCACACCGACACAACAGGAACCTCGTCGTAGTGGGAGGGTTGTTCGATAACCTGAGAGATTCATGGGGATAGGAGAATCTTTGGATTTAGTCCCCGGGGATAGTGAATCAGACCCCTGGTCCTACAAAGAGGCGGTCCAAGACAAGGATGTAGAATCCTGGCAAACAACAATGGAAGTCGAGATGGGCTCATTGGATCATAATCAAGTATGGGAGCTAGTTGAACCACCCAATGGGGTGAAACTCATTGGATGCAAGTGGGTCTACAAGAGGAAAAAAGGGACCGGACGGGAAGGTTGAAACCTTTAAAGCTAGGCTAGTGGCAAAGGGATATACTTAGAAAGAGGGTATCGATTATGAGGAAACCTTTTTGCCTGTAGCTATGCTTAAGTCCATCCATATCCTCTTGGCAATAGCTGCACATCTAGATTTTGAGATCTGGCAAATGGATGTCAAGACAGCTTTCCTGAATGGAAGTCTTGATGAGGAAATCTATATGCAACAGCCCGAAGGTTTTTTTGCGAGAGGCCAAGAGCATCTTGTTTGCAAGCTCAAGAAGTCCATTTACTGAAGCAAACATCTCATGCTTGGAACCAATATTTTGATCAAGTAATTAAATCTTATGGGTTTGATCAAAATGAGTTCGAGAGTTGTGTGTATAGGAAGTGTGACGGAACTGCCTTGGTATTCTTAGTACTATACGTAGACGATATTCTGCTCATCGGAAATGATGTAAAGGTTTTGTCAGACGTAAGGGTATGGCTGTCAAAATAGTTTGATATGAAGGACTTAGGGGAAGCCGGGCACATCCTTAGGATCAAGATAACTTGAGATCGCAAGAAAATGATGATAGATTTATCGCAAACTTCATACATAGATACATTTTTGACGCGTTTCAGTATGCAGGATTCCAAGAAAGGTTTTGTACCTTTCAGACATGGAATCCATCTATCCAAAGATATGTGCCCTAAGACATAGAAGGAGATAGATAACATGAGAGGCATTCCTTATGCGTCGGTAGTAGGAAGCCTCATGTATGCAATGCTGTGTACGAGACCAGATATTTACTACGCCGTAGGCATGGTAGCAAGATATCAAAGTAACCCAGGAAATCCATACTGGACTACTGTTAAGAACATTCTAAAGTATCTGAAGAGAACTCAGGATAGAATGTTGGTTTATTAGTCAGACAGTTTATTTCCAGTGAGATACACGGACTCAGATTTCCAATCGGACTTAGATTCCAGAAAATCTACCTCAGGTAGTGTGTTTTGTCTGGGAGGAGGAGCTGTAACATGGAGAAGCGTTAAGCAGAAATGCATCACAGATTCTACCATGGAAGCCGAATATGTAGCTGCTTGTGAAGCAGCGAAAGAAGTGGTGTGACTCAAGAACTTCTTAGTGGACATGGATGTAGTTCCGAATTTGTCCAGCACTATCACGGTGTTCTGTGATAATACCGGAGCAGTTGCAAATTCAAGGGAACCAAGAGCCCACAAGGTCAGCAAACACATTGAAAGGAAATACCATCTTATACGAGAAATCGTTAAGAGAGAAGATATAGAGGTGGCGAAGATCGCATCGGAGGACAACCTAGCTGATCCATTCACAAAGGGTCTGCCACATTTTACATTCGAGAGACATGTGGAAGGAATGGGTGTCAAGTGCGTTGTCAGTCTGCTTTGAGTATAAGTGGGAGATATATTATTAGGTTGATGTAGGTGACATTTGATGTCACGTAATAATACATTAGATATGTTATAATATACTTAAAAGCAGACTTTGAGTATAAGTGGGAAATTGTTGGGGTTGTACGTGAAAGTATGCTTTTACTTTGTATAAGCTATGTATTAAACACTTTTTTACTGAAATAAATTATTTATCACTGTTGCATTAAATATGAATGAATGATATATATTTATTGCAAACCGTTCATAGAATAAGCACGTGTTACATTGTAGTTAATGTGGTGATACCAGATCACAGAAGATCACATTAACAGTCCCTTGTAAACGAGTGCATATTTCACAACTTAGATAGATCTGAACAATCTATTGGTAGAGGTTGATGTGTAAGGCTCAGATTGACTTGTCTTGACCAAGAAATTACACTAGTGCATTTGTTGTGCTGAAGCGGACCTACAGAGAGGATAAACTCTTCCGTACTGACTTATGGGATGAAAAGTTAGACCTCAGTGGTTGTTGATTTCTTAATCTCTGTCACTTAATAAGGATTGTGTGTGGTTCATAATTATTGCTTTGACTTATGCTGGGAAGAGAATCATTGCGACTTCGATACCTTATATCTTGGGCAATAATATTAATTACATGACAATTGCTAAATTAATACAGAGAATCGTGTGCTTGAAGAGTCTTGTATGATTTGTCCCCTTGGTGGGCTCATAACCTTTATCATACCAAATCTTGCAAGTGAAATTAATTTTCCGGTATGGATAATAAAGTTGAGTTGTCCTTACTCCAATGATAAATATATTAATTAATATAAAGCTTTTTAGTCGCTTAATTAATTAATGGACTAAATAATCTTAAACACAGGAAATAATAACCGGGAGCCATAGTACCGTAATATGGGTTAAGATGGATAGTGCAATATTAATTATATAGTGAAATTAGTTAATATTAATGGGCTGAATAATATTGTGGCTCAATATTGGAATTTAGAGCCCATTGAGAGGTCCATCTTAATTCTTCTAAAGGCCCTTCAAGTAACCCAATTAAAGTCCATTAAATGAAAAGGTGTTTAAAATAAATTAAATATTTTTGTTGCATATTTTTCCTAAATTTTCGTAAAAAAATAAGGAGGAGAGAGAAAAAAAATTTCTTGAAAAGATTTTATGGAATAAGTATTCTTGGAGTACAAGTTTATCCCATAAATTCAAGAAAAATCAAAGATCTTATTTCTTCCTTTATTTGTTAAAATTTTCGAAAATCTTGTATATAAAGGGGAAGAAAATATATTTTGTGAATATTATGGAAATAGAATATATGAGATATATTCAAGATTGTATCTTAGGAAGATACAATGAAAAAAATTAGAAACCCACAAAGGTGGTGCAACAAAATATTTGTTTTTTCCTTTGTTTATAATCGTTCATCTGTGAACCTCCTGATTAGAGGTGAAATTGAGTGAGTTACGAGCGAGTTTTAGCCATGTTTTGAGTGTTTTTAGTGATATTCTTATGGTGATTGAGCATAATCTGTATAAAATCACTAATTTGCTTCTTTGGTTTGTATAACAGGAAAGAGGGCTGAAAATGGAGCTCGTGAGACTTCGCGGTGCATGAATCGGACTCCCGGTTGAAAAGATATGAAAGAAATACTGAAAAGTATTAGTTGGAGTGAAGAAAGGTGATAGAAAGACGAGGTCGAGCACTTAGAGCTCGACCAATGCGGTCGAGCAGACGGAAATACAGGCATACACATTTTGAGAAGGAAAAAGACGGAAATTAGATAGAAAAGAAGAGGAAAAGCATCCTAGGGATTGGAGAAGAAGGAGAGAAATTCCACCACGAGATACACAATTCTTTTATCCAAATTTACAATTTCCTGAATTTATATTAGAGAATTGCTCAGTTTTCTTATTTTCTTTGAAGAATAATTCTAGGGTTTTATGTGATTATTTCATTCATACTATAATTGCAGTTTTCTTTATTCATGTGATTGATCATTGAATTGCTTTACATATCCTTGCATAAT
Source organism: Stenogyne calaminthoides (assembly GCA_037126765.1). Taxonomy (NCBI): domain Eukaryota; kingdom Viridiplantae; phylum Streptophyta; class Magnoliopsida; order Lamiales; family Lamiaceae; genus Stenogyne; species Stenogyne calaminthoides. The sequence goes on along the minus strand of JBBCBC010000008.1, from coordinate 33,865,976 downwards.
GATTTCTATTCTTAAATTGATTATTTGTGAGTTGAAGATCAAGATGGTAGGCTAAACCTTTGATTGCTTTGGATAGGATGATCGCGTAGAAAAAGTAAATTGGTGAGACGATTAGGATGATTAGAGGTGTAAATTGGATAATCTTCTTAATTTGCTAATTTGAATAACTAATCCAATAAAAACCATTGAATTGAGTACGAAAGTTGTTAGAGAGAGAACGATCGAATCACTCTTTTCAACAAATAGTCTTGAGGAAAGGGTTTGTGACGGGGTTGGTAATATACCGGTTCAGCTAGGGAGGACGACCGAATCACCCAACTTGAATAAGGGCTATAGTAATTAAGCACAATCTAAATAACTTGGTTATTTGGTAAGTGAGGTAAAGAGGGTATTAGTTGAGTAATCGGGGATAAAAACTGAGCTTTTCCTATACCTTATTTAGTGCGGGATTAGGGAAGTTGATTGCCTAGTTTCAGTACACTTAGGATTACACTTTTGTACACCACGATAGTCCTCGTCGCCAAACCAATTCCGATAGTATACGTAGGGATTCCTGTCCAAAGCAACATTCTCCAATATTTGCACTTCATCTGAAGTTAGTGTAATCGTTGTCATTTGCTTATTTTTTGTTGATTCAATAGTAGTGATATAGAACTATCAAATCACATCCATATTAGTTACGAAGCAAAGATTTCCAGGGATTTACACGCATACGAAACTTCCTTTGGGTTCGATATTACTTGGTCCAAATACTTACCTTGCTACAGTGATCCCATACTCTTGTAGGGTAACTGCTAGTTAAGAATATAGCCATCTCCCACCAAGGTTATTGAACGAGGGATTGAGAATACTTGAGAAGGACTTTCGGTTGGTAGCCAGATACCTGATCCTGTCTGTCTCAGAAACTGTCACTCCAACGGGTAAGTTTACATAAACTCCTAGAAATTCCAATGAAGATCCGAATTTAAAAGCGATTTGCTCCAGTGAAGGGATCTCCACACATAAGAGGGGTTGGACCCAATGTTGGCCTCCATAATATCCATGTGTTTGAAGTATCTCGCGTTGAAGATCTTTGTAACAAGAGAGTCAGGGTTTTCGAACATTCTCCACACTTGTTTAGCGAGGAGAGCTTTGTTGAATTTAACCATGTCTCTAAAACCAAGGCCACCTTTGCATTTAGGGTATGTGAGGGTTTTCCAATATTTCCAATGAACCTTTTTATCCCCCGAGCTAGCACCCCACCAGAATCTGGAATAAATTTTCTCGATGTCCCCACAGATAGAACAATATCCCACTCTTCTGATCAGGTTTCTTGACCTATCGATCGATTGAAGTTCCCCTTCAATCGTTATCTCTTTTTCGATCATCCTTCGATTGATCTTCCCGATCGATTGAGGTTGTATTTCTCAACTGATCATTCTTTTCAGATAATTTTCTTAACTAACTGGTCTTGGAGACCAGTCCACCAAAGATTCTGGTGCACTTTCTCCTAAGTCCAGAAGTCCTAGCTCATTACATAGTTCTCTGAATCTGACTTCAGCTAGTGGCTTGGTTAAGATATCAGCTCTCTGCTTATCAACATGGATCTTTTCCATTCTGATATTCTTCTTTTCCACATGATCTCTTATGAAATGATGTCTGACATCCACATGTTTGCATCTTGTGTGTAGAACTGGATTCTGAGTAATTGTAATAGCACTATTACTGTCACAGAATATGGGCACGTTTGTAGCTACAATGTTATAATCCCTCAGCTGCTGACTAAGCCAGAGCAGTTGGGAACAATAGCTTCCTGCAACCATGTATTCTGCTTCAGTAGTAGATGTGACAACAGATGTCGTCTTCTTTGAAAACCAAGAGATCAATTTACTTCCTAAGAACTGACATGTACCTGAGGTTGACTTTCTGTCTATTCTGCAACCTCCATATTCAGAATCAGAATACCCACTAAGCTCTAGATTATCATCTGTTGGATAGAATAAACCAAGGTTTACTGTTCCCTTCAGATACTTAAGAATCCGCTTAGCTGCTTCCAGGTGGCTTTGCATCGGATTTGCCTAAAATCTGGTACATACACCTACTGCGAAGGTTATGTCTGATCTGCTGGCAGTCAGGTATAGTAATGATCCAATGAGAGCCCTATATTCTTTCTGATTAGTTTTCTGACCATTCTCATCTGGATCCATCTTGAATCCAGTCATCATAGGAATTTTGGCTACCTTGCTGTTCTGAATTCCAAATTTAGCCAACAGATTCCTGGTGTACTTTTCCTGACAGATGAATATCCCTTCTGTACTCTGTTTAACTTGAAGACCCATAAAGTAATTCATCTGAACCATCATGGACATCTCGAACTTCCCTTGCATCAGTTTGTTGAATCTATCACATAAGCTTTTGTTGGGAGATCCGAATATGATGTCGTCCACATAGATCTGAACCATCAGAATGTCTTCACCATCTTCTATTCTGAATAAGGTTCTGTCTATGACTCCCTTAGTGAATCCACTGTCTACCAAGAATTGGGATAGTGTATCATACCAAGCTCTGGAAGCCTGTTTCAGTCCGTAGAGAGCTTTTCTTAAATGGTACACTTGGTTACCTTTTTCAAAGCCAGGAGGTTGTTTGACATAAACTTCCTCCGCTAGTACCCCATTTAAGAATGCACTCTTTACATCCATCTGATACACAGTAAACCCTCTGTGGGCAGCATATGCCAGAAACAGCCGAATGGCTTCCAGGCGAGCGACTGATGCAAAGGTCTCATCATAATCAATCCCTTCTGATTGTGAATATCCCTTTGCAACAAGTCTTGCCTTATTTCTGGTGATGACATTATTCTCATCCCTTTTGTTCTTGAATACCCACTTGGTGCCTATCACATCTTGATGAGTTGGTCTGTCTACCAGTTCCCAAACCTGATTCCTCTCGAACTGCTCTAATTCTTCTTGCATAGCTAGAATCCAGCTGGCATCTTGTAGAGCTTCTTCTATTGTGGTTGGTTCCTTCAAAGACAGATAGCAACAATACATATCACTTTCACCAACCTGATGTCTAGTTTGGACTCGGGCATTATGATTACCGATTATCTGATCAGTCGGATGGTCTTTCAACCAAGTCCTTCTTTTCTGATGTATATCAGTTTGGACATTGTCATCCTCTTCTGATATTGAGTCACTAGAGCTTGGGAGAGGTACAATAATAGGATCCACTTGGCATGGACATGTCTCAGCTGATGTTGGAGTCATCATAGGCTGATGTTTGTCCTTCGGAACATCAGGTGTTCCCCCTGAACCAGATGGTTCAGTTGTTACTGTCTCAGCTGTACCAGCTTCTTCATTGACAGTTGTACGTACCTTAGGGTCTGATTGACCTGGTGAATCATTAAGATCAAGATTAGGGACATACACTGTTACGTGGTCTGATCTCTTTTCTTTGATACTTAACTGATCCATTTTCTAAGCATCAGGTACTGATTGATCTGGTACTGCTTGTTCTGAGGCAGATTTCTCTTGTTCAGAAGATGTCTTATCAAAGACCACGTGAGGTGTCTCCTCCACAACTAGGGTTCTCCTGTTGAACACCCTGAAAGCTTTACTAGTTGAGGAATATCATAAGAATAAACCCTCATCTGACTTAGCTTCAAATGTTTTCAACTGACTCTTCCCATTGTTGTGAATAAAACACTTGCACCCAAAAATATGGAAGTATGAAACACGAGGTTTTCTTCCCTTCCACAGTTCATAAGGTGTTTTGAAGTGAATCTTAGTCAGAGAGCATCTGTTCTGAGTGCGACATGCTGTGTTGATAGCTTCTGCCCATAAACAGTTTGGTGTTGCATGTTCAGCCAACATTGTGCGAGCAGCTTCTTTGATTGTTCTGTTTCTCCGTTCTGCTACACCATTCTGTTGTGGTGTTCTGGCTGCTGATGTTTCATGTTGTATACCAAACTCAGTGCAAAAATCAGTAATAAAAGAGTTCAAAAACTCTGTACCTTTATTTGATCTGATTTTCACAATACTGACACCTTCTCATTCTGTAATCTCTTGAGCAACTCAGGTATCTTTATTGTAGTTTCATTCTTTTTATATAAGAATACAACCCAGGTAAACTTGGAATAATCATCCACGATTACCAGAGTGTATTTGCGTCTGCTGAAACTAAGTGGTGTAACTGGTCCAAACAAATCCATGTGGAGCAGTTGTAGTACTCTGCTGGATGCTGGTCCTGGGATCCCCTTAAATGAGGCTTTAACCTGTTTTCCCTTCTGACATGCGACACATGTCTGATCCTTAGAGAATACCTCATTCGGGAGACCCTCAACCAGGGACATCCTTGCTATCTTGTTAAGAGTCTTAAAGTTCAGATGGCTCATTCTCTTGTGCCAGAGCCAACTGTTGCTTTTGGAACTCTTAACAATCAGGCATGCATTTCTTGGAAAACTGTTCCAGTCTGCAGTGTAGATCGTTCCTTCCTGGAACCAGTTAGCAAAATTTGTTGAATAGCTCGATTCTTGATAGTGCATTGATCAGACGAGAACTCAATGTTGAATCCATTGTCGCAAAATTATGAAACCGATAACACGTTGTCCTTCAAACCATCGACATACAAGACTCCAGTAACCTGTACATCATCATTCTCTAGGGTTCCGAATCCTCTAGTAAAACCAAAGTTATCATCACCAAAGAGTACACGTGGGCATTCTTGTCCTGTGAATGAACTGAGGAGATGTTTGTTTCTAGTCATGTGCCTTGAGCATCCGCTATCGATGTACCAGATAGTTGCTTGTGCACCTCCCTTATTGGCCAAACCCACGCGATCCTGCAATCAAATGAGGCTTTAGGTACCCCTGTAGGATTGGGTCCTAAGGGGTTAGTGTTACCTTTCGGGATCCAAACAAATAGGGCAATTCTATGGTATTCATCAAGATCAGAAGGACTAATTTGTCTCCCATAAGCATCTACATAATCATATATCTCTTCATGTGCTTTCTGGTTAGTATGATTATGAGTGTGAACCTTGGATGAATCAGAAGACTTGGGATTTTTCTGATTAGTTTGTCTTCTTTTAATCCAGTGTGGTTCTGGTGCAGATGTCCTGGATTTCTGGTTGAAGGGATAGGTACGACTGCTACCATCAACAGATTCATATCTCTTTTGCACAAATGGTTTCTGCAGTTTACCCTTAGCATGATGGTTAGGCAGCTTGACCTGAATAGATCTCAGATTAGACTTTCCCTTGCGAGATTGTCCTTTCTGATTCCTAATTTGCTGATTAGGTTGAGGTGTCAGAAGAACAGGGTTCTTCTGTTGATTCCTCGGCTGATGCTTGATCATATGAGGTCCATTTTTGTTCCCTTTCTGATCAGGCATTCGCCTTTCCTGTACAGGTTTGACATATTGTGTATCTTGACCAGAAACCTTCCTAGATTCACTTTTAGAATGTGAACCAGGTTGGACTTATGAGGATCCAGAAGGGCTATCATACCCAATACCCTTCTTATCAGTTGGCTTCCAAAAGTAGTTTGTTATCACTTCAACATTTTTAGAAGCTTTTCCAAAAACCTCTACTTTCTTTCGTAAATTGTCCTCACTTTGTTTTAGACTCTCATGCTGTCGGAAGAGTTCATCAAACTTAGCTTGAAGAATTTTGAGATCATCAGCTTGCTGTTTGTTGATAGCTTGTTGTTCCTTAACTAGTTTACCTTGATCAAAGGAACTGACTTTCAGAAACTCCAGTTCTGCAGTCATCTTCTGAACAGTATCAACTGATTTCAGTTCAGTTGCTTTTCTTAAGGCGTTTTGTATAAGTGTATAAGTGTCTACTGCATTAGAGAGATCATCAAGCAATTGCTCATTGTAGAGGTGCAGGTCAATCTCTCCAGGAGGTGTGCTCAGCACAACAGGTGTGGAAACAAAAAACATAAAGGTTTAGAAGTTACCTCAGTTTGATCAGCATCCTTGGCCATGAGGTATATGTCGTCATCAGATGAGAACATCAGATCGTCGAAGTCATCGACATCACCAGTAGTGGTCATCAGGCAGAAGTCTTCTACAGATGAGTAACCAGAATCATCTGATGGCAGATAGGAATCATCTATCTTAGATGTATCAACAACCATGGCTTTTCTGTCTCTGTATCTCTGTTCTCTTCTATTCCGCTTATCTTCTCTTTCTTTTGGAGTCAGGTCAGGGCAATCTGCACTGTAATGACCTGGTTTCTGACAGTTGAAACATGCTCCAGGTTCCATGGAATTTCTTCTGCCAGGTGAATCATTTCTTCTGTAGAATCTGTCAGGTGACTTCCCAGTTTGCCTGTAATCAGAATTCCTTCTATCTGATATGTTGTCTCTTCTATCATCAGAACGATCATTTCACTTATCTTCTCTGCGGTCATCTCTATGATTATCTCTTCTGTCATCATAACGATTCCTCTCTTGTGATCTGTCAGTAGATCTCCTATCTCTTCCTCTGTTGTTCTGATAGTCTCTATAAAATTTCCGATATTTTCCCAGTTGAACATTTGATCGTTCAAGCTTTCTGGTCAGCAAAGCAATCTGTTCAGCCTGACTCATGATATTTCCTATTGGTTCAGTAGACTTCGAACAGCTGCTAGCTGCCTTGAATGCAACTGCTTTTGATGTGGTAGGTGTAGCTTCCGCAAGTGACTCATTTTCTTCTTCTTGACCTCTTTCAATCAGGTCGAATTCATGAGCCTTTAAACTGAGAAACAGGTTGCTTGGCTTCATCTTTGCAATATCTTGGCAATCCTTTATCACCGTTACTTTCATGTCCCATTTCTTGGTCAGGGACCTCAAGAATTTTGTAGTTGATGTCTTTGTCAGACATTTTTCATCCCAGTTCACGAAGCTTGTTGACTGACATTGTGATTCGTCCATCGAGCTGATTAATGGTTTCATTTGGCAGTATCTTGAGTTTTTCAAACTTTACCAGTTTAGCTTGTAATCCGTTGTCCTTAATCAGATCATTTCCTTCACACATTTCAGCAAGAGTATCCCACATCTACTTGGCAGTCTTGAGATACTTGATCTTCTCACGTGTTATCTTATCCATCGTCTTCATGATAATATGTCTGGCCACAATATCCAAGGTGGACAATTTCCTTTCCTTGGCATCCATCAGTGAAGGACTCTTTCTGATTCTGGCTCCAGTTGGATATTCTGAATCACCTCCTTCAGCTGGGTTGTTGTAATAAATGATGATGGGTCCTTGTTCAAGAACTTCCATCATTCTGCTGCTTATCGCACCCAGATGGTTGCTCATGAGTATGGTACAGTCATCATACTCATCAATAGAGAACTTTGGCAGATCATGATACATACCAGAAGTATTATCCATGCTGATCGTGAGTTTTGAAAACAGATGAGTTTTAAAAACAGGTTTTTCAAGATCTGTTCAAGTGACCACAATGGTTCTTCCTCAAGAAATGAAATTACTCAAAGCCAGTGGTATGTAGAACCACTACTCTGATACAACTTGTAGGTCCCGAATGGGTTTTAGTGAGGCAGAAGTCTAGAGGGGAGGGGTGAATAGACTTCAAACTTTTTTCGTGGGATCGGTGTGAATAGCAAGTTGCCCGATCGAGTGCGTAAGATCAGTTTGGATTCGAGGGAAAATCGGTTTGGTGTCTATCGGTTTGATGCAAATGGAAGCTAAAGTGTTACCCGTGTGAAAAACCAGTTTGTTAAATCAGAATTCTACGTTATCTGTTTTGAATCAGATGATAAAGTGTCAAACTGATTAGATCAGTTGCTTGGTGCAAATTTGATCCAGACTCAGAATATGCATGTAATACTGAAACAAGTAGTGTGCAAGATGTGTAAAGCAGGTAAATCAGATAATGCACCCCAGATTTTTATAGTGGTTCGGACAACCTGTCCTACGTCCACTCTTCCCTATCAGTAGGGGCACCAACTTAACCAACTTGGACTTAGGTTAATGTGTTAGTCCAACACAATACAACAGATGTTTCAAGAGTTCTCACTCAACCAACCCAGAAATCAGAAACTAGAAACCCTAGTCTTAAATCTTGCTAAACAAACTTAACCTAACTTTTGGTTTGGGTATATGATTTTCTATCCTAGTGTTTGGGTAGCCTAAAGCTAAAGGATAAGATTTCTATGCTAAGAACTATGAGATGAACACTTAGAAAATATTCTTGATTTTGTGATCTTCGTGCGGAAATTGCGGATAGCTTGAGGTTGATGATAATTTCCGTAACCTTACTATGAAGGTTGATCCCATATTTATAGACCTTGAAATCAAAGAGCCGTTGGATAACAATTTGAATCTCAGGTTATATTAGGCAGATTTGCAAGCTTGATGTGATGTGCACAGAGGCGGCATGGCAAAGCATGTAAGTTTGTTCTTTCTAGCCGTTTGACTGTGCAACGCCGAATCCCGCATTGTCAGCTCCGTACATACGTGTCTTGTTCTTATTGGTTAACAAGTACACTTATTCAGTGTTTGCTTTACTAACTAAGGTTGACATTCTTCTTGTCTGATTAACTCGTATGATCTAGTGAACCTTCAGTTGTTACCTGATATGAGCTGACCTGATCAGATAAAACTGATCAGTCTACCTGATTGAGTCTTCTGATGCAAGTTATCTTAGCTCAACTAGCAGACTCTTCTTCATTCTTCTGATGTAGGTCTTCTGGTCTTGTTCTTCTAGTAGTCATCTGATCTTCAGGTCTTCTGATTCTTCAGCTTTGTTGTGGCCACCCAACGACGAGGCGACTAAGTTGTGGTGAGCAACCAAGGGGCGACCAAGTGGGGGCAAGCAGTTAAGGGGCGACCACCTAGAGTTGTAGCGAGCAACCAAGGGGCAACCACCTGAACTGTTCCCCCCAGACCAGTGACTTTCCCGTGAAGGCGTTTCCGTTCTATGGAAGGATATCGCGGACGCGGATCTTCAGGACGTAAGGAGGGAAAGTCTGGATAAGGGCAAGATTCATACCAAGAAGGAAGGATTTTGTTACCAGCTAGCGAAAAACCCTAGAGGGCCGAGGTTTTCGGCCCACGAAAGGGATCATTATGTAAACCCTAGTTGATAGTCTATAAAAACCAGTTATAGGGATCATTGTAAAGAGGAGGAAACGTAGTGCTTAGGCAGAAATATATTAGTGAAAACCCTGGCTTGGTAATTCCCCCGGACGTAGTCAGATTTGATGAACTGGGTTACCAAATCTATCTCTCTCTCTTATTTGTGTTTGTTGTTATTCCGTTGTGAGTGATTGTTCATACGCTCGGTCGATTCCAGCTATAACAATTTGGCGCCGTCTGTGGGAAACCATTAACGCAACCGGATCTGCAGATAAATAAAGAACTCACAAGGAACAATGGTGAAAAAACAATATTCCAATTACCGGCCTCAAAACCGATCCACGGAATGGGGTGGAGGCGTCCCTATCCTCATAATCGAGGCCTCTGCAGAGCAGGCCACAGAAGAGCAAAACTGGGCTCAAATCTTCAAAACTCCCGAAGAGATGAAGAAAGCTTGGGTATATTTATGCAAGCGAAACCTGGACTTCGACGATGGCGACGGGCTGTGAAGGCCGCCCGCCCCGGAGGGAACACCAAGGGAAAAACCCAACTAGGGGGACAACTCAGTCTCAATCAAGTCATCTCGGCCGCGAAGGCCAACCCTTCTCTAAATGGAGCGGTAAGCAGAGCCTGCCGCACAGACAGGCAAGAGGTCTCGGTTTTTCATCGACTAGGAGATACCCGGGCACCCAACTCAGTCTTCGATCACTTGGGCAGATACCCGTCGTAGAGAAAACACATCCCTGCAGAAGACGAGGTAGATTCCCATCAAATGGTTTTGTTCGAAGCAGGCGACCATCAAAAGAAATATAGGAATGAACCACGCATCTCAGCGTTGAGTCGACTCAGCTCCAGCGACCATCATGCTGAACGTGCCTGAGCAAACCAACACGAGGCTGAGCTCACTGCCCTAAGGCAGACCGTCAGAGCCCTCCAGGAGAGAATGGACAATCAACCGGTCCCTATCGGACAGGCGGCCAACCTGGCGCTTCCGGTGTCACCGCTCGGGGTAGCCATTGCGGCCGCCCCAACACAGGCCAAGATCAACACCACTTCAGTCGATTAATATGGTGGGGGTTCTTATCCAAGGATGCACCTCGCCAAATATAACTCATACATGACATCCGTAGGAGCCTCCGACGCGACCATGTGTAGATTATTCCCCTTCACTCTGACGGAGCACGCACATAAGTGGTATACGTCCATCACCCCCCAGTCCATCAAATCCTTCGAGCAACTGGGCTGTCTTTTCATGGAACACTTCGCGGCCATGGTACCCAGGCCCATGGGAAAACAACGGCTGGCAAACATCGAGAAAGGCAACGACGAGACAGATAGGGCGTACCTCGAAAGGTTTGACCAGCTCATCCTGGACGGAGAACCAGTGGGCGACGAAGTCAAGCTCTTGGGAGCGATCGCCGACTAAAAAAGGGAACAAAATTGTGGCGAAATGTTATCGCCAACTATCCAGCGACCTACGTTAAGTTTAGGACCCGCAAGAGCGATATCATCAACACCATGGAACTCTTGGCGGCCAGAATGGGAGAAGATAGGAAGTCTATACCCCCAAAGGCGGGCAAGAAACCGGGGCAATACAAGACCCCAGGCAGTTTTAAACCATTCAAAGAGGCGGTGGCAGTCAGAGTAATAGAGGCATTCGGTGTGTCCCCCGGGTACATATTCACTCAGATCAAGGATAAGCGACTGCTCAGCGTTCCTCGCCCTATCAAAAAGAGTGATGGCAGGAAAAGCCTGGGAAAGTATTACCACTACCATGAGACGATCGGCCACAACACCAGCAAGTGTCGCGACCTTCTAAGATAGCTCTGGAAACTCTACAAAGATGGAATGCTGGACGAGCATGTCAAGCGGCCTCAACACAAAGATAATCAAGCTCGCGATGTCACGCCGCCTTAGCACGAGGCCAACAGAAAACCGAGAGAGCGAAAGAATGGCCGACAAGCACCCCCCGTACCGGAACACAATGGAGAAAGAGTAATTCATACCTTATCGTCCCTCGGGAAATGGGTGGCCTATCCGCATCAACGTCGTTTTCAAAGAGACGTCAGAAAGCGAAGCTAAGAGAAATGATCAATGCGGTACAGTCATGCCTACCAGTAAACACGGCCGCTCGGGAGAACAATCGAATCCAGTTCGGCGAACAGGACAAGACGGGAGTCGTGTACCCGAACTCCGACCCCTTGGTTATATCGGCAAAAAATCATTGAGTAAACTGGTCAAATATTTTGCTTTCGTTGACACGGGCATTTTGCAACATACAGTTCAAAAAGACTTTTGACGAGTTCGGCGACTATCACAGCTACCTCGAGCCGAGCGAGCACCTGGTGAAAGGCTTTGGCGACGCCACCGTGAAACCCCTCGGGATCATATGTTTGGCAGTAGAACTGGTCTCCTCCATGGATAAGGCCGTTAGGGCCACAAAGCTTTGTGATTTCCTTGTAATAGACCTGCCGTCGACCTTCAATGGTTTCCTTGGCAGGCCCTTCGAACACGAATTCGAGGCTGCGTCCTCCACTTATTATTTTTGTGTAAAATTCCCAACTTTAGATGGGGTGGTCGGCACCATTAAGGGCGATCATCTTGATTCAAGAGGATGTTCTATTTATATTCGGCCTCATTTAAATTATAGCACACAAGAAATCACTAAGAACCAGACCCAATTAATGAGAATCGGCCAAAATAAGCAACTACGAGAGGACATAGAACCAAGACTTGGGCCCAAACCATGAGAGTTCATTGTCCAGGTGCAATCGATGGCCCGAGAAGTGACCTGAACCGCGCGACACCAGACGAGGAACTCGAGAAAGTAAAGGTGGATCCAAGCCGACAAGACTTGGAGGTCATAATCGGCTCTAAAGTATCGCCAAAACTAAGAGAGCAGTTGATCGGTTTCCTCAAGTTGAATCTCGACGTATTCGCATGGTCTCACAAGGATATGGTAGGAATCAACCCCGAGATCACCTACCACCGACTCAACGTCCTCCCCCCAAAAAAAACCGGTCAGCGAGAAGAAGAAATTCGGACCGTAAAAAACCGACAAGAAGTGAAAAAAGCTCCCTCGACAATGAGTGTCCAACTAGGTGGGTGCCAGTCCACGGGACGGATCTTGGTCAAGAACTCTAATGGGACATGGAGACTATGCATCGACTTCACCGACCTGAATGAAGCGTGCCCCAAAGATTTCTTCCCTATGCCCCACATCGACCATTTGATCGATAACACGGTCGGGCATGAAATAACGTCTTTCATGGACATTTTTGCTGGATACCATCAGATATCCATGCATGAGAACAACCAATAACACACATCGTTTCTCACTGAGAAAAATGTGTACTGTTAGAGGAGGATGCCTTTTTCGAGGAAAATCCGACGTGCAGCTTAAACCAAACGCTAGGGCGATCGGAAATCTAACGTTTGGACTTAAACCAAATGTTTGAAAAAGAAACCTCACCGAAATCTATCGAGCATTCAAGTGAAGAAGTTCAACATGAAGTTAAACCCGAAGAAGTGCTTTAACGCTTTCGACGGGGAAAATCTACATAGAAGGAGATAGTGGAAATGGGCCAAGAAACACAAAATTCAGAAGAATTTTAGCGATTTGCCGTGGGGGATAGCAAATCGGAGGGACCAGCGGACATGAAAGACATCACCATCACAAAACTAACCTCCTCCCTAGTCCACTTGCAAGAGCTGCGCCTAAATGAACTGGTTTTCCACCGTGATGGCGTGAGAAAACCCAATGAACATACCCGACCACGCTTCATGAAAGGACATGGAGGATCCTAATAGTCGAATCGGAACGGACCATCAAGACATGGTGGGCCTACTTTCCCGACGACAATAAGGTCAAGAGGCCCACCATGGGAGCCTATGTGAAGGGTCCGCTACCTAAACCCACACGAGGGAAGCTAAAGGATACGCTTGATAGATTCGACTTTCGACAAATTTCAGGCCACTAATAACTTATACAATGAGGCTTCGAAGAAGATTCCGCTAACAATTGGTCGTGGGATGTCGTAATAAAGGCAGAGGGACAAGCCATCTTGAGAGAAATCCACGAGGGCACCTGCGGAAACCACGCGAGGAGGGACCCCATGAAAGCCCACAAAACCATCCCATTAGGTTCTTTCACGCCAACCTTGAAAAGGATGCTATCGAACACGCGGGGGGCATGCCATTACAAAAATTTTGCCCCTTCAATCGGGGTGCCCCGATAGAATAAAGGCAGATTCCGAGGGAGGGAGCCCCCGCTAACAAAACCATCCTAAGCCCTTGAAATGGTGCTATCGATCAAAGCGGCATGGGGATTGATCTTTACCTTCAATCAAGGTGCCCCAGAGGAGCAGTGGTCAAAGATCCTAAGCCCATGGTTTTGGGGATTGATATCATCGTGCCCCGACACTTCACAATTTTGGGGCAAAGTCGGAAGGTTTCGCAAAGATCGACCAGGAAAGCATGATAAAATTCATATGGAGAAATATCATTTGTCGTTTCGGTCTACCGCAAGTGATCGTAACCGATAATGGAAAACAATTCGACGGCCTCAAAATCGACGCATTCTTCAGAAAATGGAAGATAGCAAGGTTCTTCTCCACCCCTTACCACCCTCAATCCAACGGACAGGTCGAGGTTATCAACAAAATTATCAAACATATACTGAAGGCACGCCTTGAAGGGGGGAAGGGCAAGTGGGCGAGCGAATTTCCCGAAGTCTTATGGTCATACAGGACAACCTGCAGAACCTCCATAGGGGAAACACCCTATTCCCTCGCCTTCGGAGCCGAGGCAGTAATCCCAGTGGAAGTCGCCATACCGAGCTATTGAACGAGCAACGAAGTCTCGAGAACATGACCATGATGACCAGTTTGGATCTACTGGAGGAAAGAAGGATAGAGGATAACATGAGAAATGCCAGTTACAAACGACAAACTGAGAAATACTACAATTCGAAGGTCAAAATCCGGTAGTTCAAGAAAGGCGTCCTCATCCTAAAAAAGATACTCGGAGTACCCAAGGGAACTCTCGGCCCTACCTGGGAAGGCCCTTTTAGGATATCCAAATGCTTGGCAAATGGGGCGTATGAGATCGAAGACCCAGATGGCACACCAGCGCAATATTCGTGGAACGCGGCCCATTTAAAGAAGTTTTACCAGTAGAGGTCGGTTTAGGAGCTTATTTTGTTGGCCACCACTTTGTAATAGTTCAATAGCTTTTAAAGAGAGCATTTTATGACAAGTTACGTTTTCAAATTTCCTTTGCAAATCCTTAGACAACACCGTAACACGACTGAGCCAAAGTTTAGACACATCGCATAAAAATAAGACGATCAAAACATAGTCCAGATACATCGCACATTCAAATGGCGATTAGGACACAGGCAAAACTCATGGTCGCCGGTGCATGTCCAAGTGCATAACGAACATTTCTTCCACGAATCAAAGCAAGAAACAGATTTACGAACGCATGGAACCAATAAGATAACCGAAACATGCCTTCATTAAACATGAAAGAAGGGGGAAGCTAAGGCCGATTACAAGAAGGAAACCCCGAGAAGGCCAACCAAAAAAAAAAGTACATGTAAAATCATTCATGAAGGGGGGAGGCTCTAAACATTATCCCCCGACCTATCCGTCGCCGCCTGGTCGCCCGCACCTCCAACAACCTCGCCACCCGGGTCGGCCACCACCGTATCATTGCCTCCGACCACACCCGCTGGGGGCATGGGCGATGCCTCGGGGTTGACTTGTGCCTCCTCAGAGACCCTCGCGGGTCGGAACCGGTACGTCCCTCCGGAAATTCAGGAAGGAGCATGACAGATCTATGCCAAAATCGGCCCACAACCCACACAGAAGAACCACGTCGGCCGTAACTGCAACGGTGCAGAAGTCCTCCACGAGCTCTGAGTGGTCGACGAGGGATCGATGGAAGATGGTCGGAGAACACTCAGAAGAAAGGAAGAAAAAAATCAACATGGCGCCGCCGCCCGAGGGAGGCATCTTTCCCAATCTAGAGCTCAAGTTCTCCAACCTTGGCCATAGTCCACTAAGGCATGGGACTCGCCCAACAGCCGAGTAAGCTCCTCGACTGGCCCGCGAATGTCACCTGCTCGGCCGAGGTGGGAATCAACCTCTGATGGCATTTAGTGGTTCACCTCCGCCACTTGCACTTGCAAAAGCTGGCTCGGTTATTTGCTCATAGTCGGCCTCATTTAGGACCTTACGGCACGATGGCTTCCTCCAACTATTTCTGCTCATCTAAAGCCGAGCAAGAGGTTTCCAGATCTTGATCATTCTGCTAGATTACCCGCTTGAGGAACGTGGTCGTCTTCTGAGAGTAGATCAAAGGCGTGCAAAGTTATTCTCTTTTTTGTTGGAAGAGGCGAGTGATGGTCGCCGAGAGACCAAAGACCTAGCTAATATCCCGCACGGAGTGCCGCATGTATCGGGGCCAATTAGGTGCAACAACAATAATAGGGGGCATCTTCGAATGGAGATAATTGGCCACGGGCGGCGGGAAGTTGACGAACCTGAAAGGTTACTTTACCGGTTAAGATAAGTACGGAAGTAAGCTACGACAAAAGACGAAAGGACGGCAAGACTTACGCCCCGGAGAGATCCACATCGAACCAACAAAAAGTACCGGCCGCCAGAGAACCTGACCAGCGATGGCAGCGGCGCCGGCGGGGAGGAGGGTGGGCAGCAAGAATGGGCTCCCGCTCTGGAGCACTGCCCCTCCACCCCCGAGATGGTCGCCAGTGAGACCACGTTTGC
Source organism: Stenogyne calaminthoides (assembly GCA_037126765.1). Taxonomy (NCBI): domain Eukaryota; kingdom Viridiplantae; phylum Streptophyta; class Magnoliopsida; order Lamiales; family Lamiaceae; genus Stenogyne; species Stenogyne calaminthoides. The sequence continues at coordinate 33,850,123 of JBBCBC010000008.1, read as the reverse complement.
AGGTGGGGAACTGTCCTGACGTGGAAGGCGAGCACCTTCCCGCCCCTCCTTGGTTTTCCTTTTTTCTTTGGAGCGGTCCCCCCGAGAGGATCCCCACGCCTCGGACGTGCCCCCGCGAGATGAAGTGGCGGGCCGCGCCGCAGATCCGGTATGCGAGAAGTTGAGTGCGGGATTTCGGTGAGAAGATATCTGTGCGGTAGTCAGGCGATCGCTGCTTGCGGGCCTGAGATGTTCAGAAGAAAAACGAAAGCAGTAAGGTTAAATTGAGATCCTGAGGAGGTCCGGTTGTTTTATAGAGAGGAAAGACTCACGAAAGCGACCGGTCTCACGAGGGTACGTCTGCAAACCCCCCCACAATCTCTCGGAGGAAGAGTTGTAGAGCTCGACGTGGTGTAATTCCCAAGGGTAATCAAAGGCCACCCGGCGAGCAGTTTCAAAATCCCAGTTTAGCTGGCTCTCGTCGGCAACAAGTAAACTTGCAAAAGGGACAAAGGAAATTAGATCAGTACGGAGATGCTCGATACCACCTCAGGAAGGGGCCTTACGAGGGGTCCGCTCTTGGAAATCGTTGGGTATAGGAATCTCAAAGATAGAACCCGGGGGAGGCGCTCTGCCATGCCCCCCCCCCACAAACCACCATCGAGGATGCCAGTTCTTAATCTTATTGGCAATCCCCCACACGATCCGCCGACCAGGACGATTCTTCAAGGCATAGTAACCCTCTTGACCCACTTGGGCGACCAACTACCAAAAGTAGTTCACTTCCATGGGAGTAGGAAGACGATAGAGATCGGCCTGACCGAGCACCGTTAAGGTCGCCAAAAGGTAGCTCCATCCATTTGGAGTTATCTCTACGGGCAAGATGGCAAAGGCCACCATGGTGAGAGATCGTCGGATGGAGCGGGAAGCGAAGTCCCGCGTCCATGACCGCCTCATGGATGACGATCATACCCTCTGGGGGCTGGTCGGCCCTCTCGGATCCCTCCGGGCGATAGAAAAACATATCTTTCGGAGCCTCATATCGGCGATGAGCTCTGTCCAGGTCGGCCTCCAACATAGTGGAACGATATTTCTCATCATTTATAAAGAATCGGGACCTGGTCGCTGCGCAGACCGAGGAACGAAGTGGTCGGTGGTGGGGGTGTTGGGAAATTAGGGGTGCCCGGATCTATTCGAGTTGAATTTAAATACATATTTAAATTAATTAATTAATTACTAACATGAATTAATCCTAATTCAATTCAACATAATAATTAATGAACGAATAAGCATCATGCGTACACGTATTTCACGTAAAACCTAAGCATGCGGAATTTAGGAATTATGTAAATATTAACCTCTCGTAGAGACAACCACTGAAACGATGGATCAACCCAAAGTGCCTTCTCAAATATGTCCCACGTCCACGAACGCAATCCGGTGGGAGGATTATCAACGAACGATTTTAATTTTAAAGGAGAAAAATAAAATATTTGGCCACCACCTTTGTGGCCAAATCAAATTTTTCCAACACATGGAATTACACTGGGGATGAAAAATTCATCCCCTATATATAGGACTAGGAGGTGGACGAAAATTTGCCCTAGTTGGGCATTGGAAAATTTCCTTGCTTCTTCCTCAAGATACAATCTAGAATATATTCAATATATTCTATTTCCCAAAATATCTCCCAACAAAATCTTCTCCTCCTCTTCTTGTCCATTATTTTCGAAAATCTCAATAATATAGGGAAGAAATAAGATCCTTTTCCTTTCTTGAATTTGTGGGATAAACTTGTATCTCAAGAATACTTATTCAACAAGATCTTTCCAAGAAAATCAAGAAAAAATCTTTTCTCTCTCCCACCTATTATTTTCGAAATAATTAGGGAAAAATTAGGCAAAATATTTTCTTCTCCTTTTCATTAATTGGACTTTAGTTTGGGCTATTTGAGGGGTCTTTAGGAGAATAAAGATTGGACCTCCAATGGGCTATGAAGCTTTAATATTTAGCCAAAATATTATTCAAGCCCATTAATATTAATTTACTCCATTATAAAATTAATATTGAACCATCCATCTTAACCCACATTACGACTTCACAATAATATGGCTCCCGGTCATTATTTCCTGCATTTAAGATTATCTTAGTCCATTAATTAATTAAGTCACTGAACAAACTTTATATTAATTAATATCTTTGTCCTTGGAGTAAAGACAACTCAACATTATTATCCATACCGGAAATAAATTTCCACTTGCAAGATTTGGTATGATAAAGATTATGAGCCCACCAAGGGGACAAATCAAGCAAGCGTACTTACGCGATTCTCCGTATTAAATCTTAGCAATCGTCATGTAACTAATAATATTGCCCAATATACAAGGTATCGAATCACATTGATTCTCTTCCCATCATAAGTCAAAACAATAGTTATTAATTTCACACGATCCTATTTAAGGAACAGAGATTAAGAAATAACTATTTCAAAGCAATAGTTATTAAGAAATAAGTCAAAGCTAATCGAGGTCTAAATATTGTATATATTCAAGATCAAGAATTTATTCTCCTCAGAGGTCCTTTTCGGTAAGATAAGGATGCCTTAAGTGTAATCCCTTGGTCAAGACAAGCCAATCCGAGCCTTACACTTTAACCTTTCATGATGGGTTGTTCATTTCCATCTGGGTTGTGAATTTGTACTTAGTCACGAGGAACTGTTAATTTGATCTTCTGTGATCTGGTATCACCAAATTAACTCCAACGTAATAACGTCTTGACTTTTTATCGAGCGGGTATGCAATAAATATATATAACATTCATTCATATTTAATGCAAAGATGTGATAAATAATTTATTTCAAATAAAATAAATAAGAAATTGGTTTGGTTATACAAAGTAAAAGCATACTTTTCAAAGTATAACCCCAACAATCTCCCACTTATACTCAAAGTCTGCTTTTAAGTATACTACAACATGTCTCGTGTTCTATGTGACATCTAATGTCACCCTACACGAACCTAATAATATTTCTCCCACTTATACTAAAAGCAGATTGACAATGCTCTTGACACTCATTCCTTCCACATGTCTCTCGAATGTACTCTGAGGCAGACCCTTTGTGAATGGATCTCGCCAGTTGTCTTCGACGCAATCTTTGCCAATTTATGTCTCCTCTCTTAACGATTTCTCGATAAGATGGTATTTTCTTTCTATGTGTTTGTCGGCCTTGTGGGCTCTCGGTTCCCTAGAATTTGCAGAATCTCCGTTATCACACAAGAAACCGTGATCGTGGTCAAGCAAATTCGGAGCGACGTCCAAGTCCACCAGGAAGTTCTTAAGCTAAACCGCTTCCTTCGCTGCTTCACAATCAGCTACATATTCGGCTTCCATGGTAGAATCGGCAATGCATTTCTGCTTAACGCTTCTCCACGTCATGGCTCCTTCCCCCATGCAAAACACACTACCCGAGGTTGACTTTCTAGAGTCGATGTCTGATTGGAAATCTGAGTCCGTATAACCGATGGGGATTAGAATGTCCGATATATAGACCAACATTTTGTCCCGTGTCCTCTTCAGATAGTTCAGAATGTTCTTAACCGCAGTCCAATGCTCTTTCCCAGGGTTACTTTGATATCTTGCAACCATTCCTACGGCGAAGCAGTACATGAGGCTTCCCACAGCCGAAGCATAAGGGATGCCCTTCATCTCATCTATTTCCTTTTGTGTCTTGGGACACATTTCCTTGGATAGATGGATTCCATGTCTGAAAGGTACAAAGCCTTTCTTGGAATCTTGCATGCTGAATCGCTTCAAAACGGTATCTATGTATGAAGCTTGCAAAAGCCCGATCATCCTTTTCTTGCGATCTCGAGTGATCTTGATCCCAAGGACATGATCGGCTTCTCCCAAGTTCTTCATATCAAACTATTTTGACAGCCATGCCCTTACGTCTGACAATATCTTTACATCATTCCCGATGAGCAGTATGTCGTCTACGTATAGTACCAAGAATACCAAGGTAGTTCCGTCACGCTTTTTATACACACAACTTTCGAAATTGTTTTGATCAAAACCGTAGGATTTTATAACTTGATCAAAACACTGATTCCAAGCACGGGATGCCTGCTTCAGCCCATAAATGGACTTCTTTATCTTGCAAACCAGATGCTCTTGGCCTTTTTCAATGAAGCCTTCGGGTTGTTGCATATAGATTTCTTCGTCAAGACTTCGGTTGAGGAAAGCTGTCTTGACATCCATTTGCCAGATCTCAAAATCTAGATGTGCAGCAATCGACAAGAGAATTCGGATGGACTTGAGCATGGCTACGGGCGAAAAGGTTTCCTCATAGTCGATCCCTTCTTTCTGAGTGTACCCTTTCACCATGAGTCTCGCTTTAAAGGTTTCAACCTTCCCGTCCGGTCCCCTTTTTCTCTTGTATACCCACTTGCATCCAATGGCTTTTACCCCATTAAGTAGTTCGACTAGTTCCCACACTTTATTGTGATCCATTGAACCCATCTCGGCTTCCATTGTTGTTTGCCAAGATGTCGCATCCTTGTCTTGGATTGCCTCATTGTAGGACCATGGATCTGATTCTTCTCCCGAGATCAAGTCCGAGGACTCTTCGATCCCTAAGAATCTATCGGGTTGCCGGATAACCCTCCCACTATGACGAGGTTCCGGTTGTGTAGGTATTTTGCGTGGTATGTCTTCTTGTACAGTTGGCAACGGAGTTGGCCCCTTAAGTTCTTCCAAGGTAATCTCGCTTCTAGGCTTTTTATTGTTCATATAGTCTTCTTCCAAAAATCTAAAGTGTGTACTGATTACGACCTTTTGATCTTCGGGACCATAGAACTTGCATCCCTTAGTTCCTTCGGGGTATCCTATAAACAACCTTAATTTCGAACGTGCATCCAATTTCCTGGCTTCCCTATCCAACACGTATGCCGGACACCCCCAGATCCTCATGTGTCCTAAGCTGGGCTTTCGCCCCGTCCACAATTCCTTAGGGGTTTTTGGAATCGATTTGGATGGCACTAAGTTCAGAATAAGTCGTTGTTTGCAAGGCGTAACCCCAAAACGATTTTGGTAAATCCGCATAACTCATCATTGATCTTACCATTTCTAGAAGCGTTCTATTTTTTCGTTCTGCAACCCCATTTTGTTGAGGGGTACCGGGTGCAGTCAACTGAGATGCAATCCCTTCTTCCGATAAGTAGTTCAAGAATTCATTGCTGAGGTATTCGCCTCCACGATCGGATCGTAGAAACTTGATACATTTTTCCTTATGATTCTCTGCTTGAGCCTTAAATTCTTTAAATTTATCAAAGGTCTCAGATTTATGCTTCATTAGGAAAATGTATCCATAATATGAGTAATCATTGATAAACGAACGAAATACTCAGAGTCCGCTTTCTTGCTTTGATTTGCATTGGACCACATACATCGGTGTGGACAATCTCCAACACTTCTTTAGCTCTAAGCCCTTGGCTCCAAATGCCCTCTTGGTCATTTTACCCTCCAAACATGATTCAAGTTGGAAATGGTTCAACCAGAAAGACTCCAATGAACCATCTTGCACCAACCTTTAGATCCTTTTTTGGATTAATATGACCTAATCTTAGGTGCCAAAGAAGTGTCTCGATTCACATTGGTCTAACGTTTCCTTTTGCTCTAAAATAGTAGATGAGTTATAGGATGCATTGTGTGTGTGATGTGCATAGTTAATAATGTAGAGATTGTTTCGTAATGTTCCATGACAGATAACCACATCGTTACGAAAAATAGTAACATGTTTATAAAAACGAACAGAATATCCATCAACAAATAGTTTTGAAACTGAAATAAGATTTTTACGAAAAATTGGAACATAAAGAACATCTCTTAAAATTAAACTCTTGTCTTCAAAAGACAAGTGCACGTCTCCCATCGCTTGACTTCCACTCTCAGAAGATCGCCCGCCGTGGACGAGGATCTCTCTTCCACTAAGTTGCTGGGTCCGCTTGAACCCCTGTAAAGTGAAACAAACATGATCAGTGGATCCCGTATCCACTACCCACGAATGGGTAGCATACGCCGCTAAACAAGTTTCAACAACCAATGCGAGAGAATTACCTTTCTTTCCATTCCTTTTGGGTTTGGAACAGGCTGACCTCCAATGTCCTTTTCACCGCAGTTAAAACACTTTCCCTTGGCCGGTTTCTTTACTCCACCCTCCCTCTTCACCTTTCCTTTGCCCTTGACAACACTTGAGTTAGCTTCACTTTTGGTCCTTCTTTTCTTCTTACCTCCCCTTGGTCTAGAAGAGGAAGATGGACCGGCTGTCACTACGGCTTGGCTGCTCTCTCCCAATATTCCTTCAGTCGAAACTAAAGCTTGTAGCAGATCAGGCAGGGAAAATTTCTGATTATTCATTTGGTAATTGAGCCTGAACTGCTCGAAGCTTTTGGGCAGGGAATGGAGTATGAAATCGATTTGGGTCTCGATGTCATATTTAACACCAAGTACCTCAAGTTTGTTAAGGTGAGCCATCATCTAGAGAACGTGTTCCCTTACGAGCGTTCCCTCCACCATTTTCATTGAGAGAATGTCTCTCATGGTGATCTGGCGAGCCACACGATTCTGATGTTGGAACATCGCTTTAAGATTTACCATGATGTCTGCAGCAGTTTCAACATTTTGGTGTTGGTGTTTCAACACATCTGACATAGAAGCCAAGATGGTACACTTTGCCATTTCGTTGGAACGCTCCCAGTCAGCATACTCTTTCTTTTCCGTTTTACTCGACTCATCAGTCGGCTTTTCTGGTTTGGGCGTGGTAAGGGCCCAGTTATGGTGTTGTGCAGTGAGGACAATAGTAAGTTTTCGATATCAATCAACAAAGTTTTCTCCAGTAAGCAAATTGTCTTTCAGTATATTGAACAGTGGATTAAAAGGTTGTGACATGATGATACTGAAAATAAACATACATCTTGTGTTAATGTACGGATCAACACAAAGAAAATCACATAATTCGATCACATGATTCATATTGAAATCTAAAAAAAAAATATGAACATGCATCAGCCAACATCTCAAAACAGTTTTAAATGAGCCTCTTGGGTGGGTCATCATTTAAATCACATTCAAGCAGGTTACAAACAAGAACAGTTACAAACCTTTAATTAAAAAAAATTAATAGTTGGCTCTCACTTGACCAATATAAAATTGACAGGGACTTCGGCGAAGTATATGCATATCAATTTTATACCTAAGTAATAACCATGATTAAATACATAATTACTACTTCGTTTTGATCGATCCTCTTGGGAGGGTTGTAGGTCCCGAACGGGTTAAGTGAGGGCAGAAGTCTAGAGGGGAAGGGTGAATAGACTTCGAAAAACTTTTCGTCTTGATCGGTGTGAGAGCGAGATAGTCCGATCGAGTGCGAGTGAATCGATTTGGTCGATAACCAACTTCTTGAACGCCCGACGGATCGATTTTGTAGACTATCAGATTAATCGATGTGTCGGAAGCTTAAGTTTTACCCGTGAAAAACCAGTTTGTATAAATCAGATTCCAAGTTTTATCTTTTTAATCAGATGACAGAAATATCAGGTCCGATCAGATCAGAAGCTTGGTGCTGTCTGATCTTAACTTAGAATGTATGCGCTTTAAGATTGTGCGATGTGAGAGCAAAGTTAATCAAAGCGATAAAAGGCACACAAGATTTATAGTGGTTCGGACAAACCAGTCCTACGTCCACTCTTCCCTTTCACAAGGGGCACCAACTTAACCGACTTAACCGACTGGACTTAGATTAGTGTGTTAGTCCAACACAGTACACCAACAGATGTTTTAAGAGTTCTCACTCAACCGATCCCAGAAATCAGTACTAGAAACCCTAGACTGAAATCTTGCTAAACAACTTATCCTAACTTGGGGTTTGGGTAAGATTGTTGAGGTTCCAACTATGAAATCTTTCCATGCGGCAAAGGCTAAAAGCTAGATGAAAAGATTTCTTGCTAAGAACTTATGGGATGAACACAATATAAAATAAGCTTGTTGTTGTGTTCTTCGTATGAAATCGACTATAGTTTGAGCTTCTTGATTATGTTGTTTGTCCAAGCATTTCCGTGTTTCACTCTGAAGTGTGATCCCATATTTATAGACCTTGAGATCAAAGAGCCGTTGGAGAGCAATTTGAATCTCAGGCTATTTTAGGTAGAGTTGCAGGCTTGATGTGACGTGCTTCAGGAACGGCATGGCTGAAAGCGTGAATGTGTATTTTATAGCCGTTTGAGAGAGCAACATCGAATCCCGCGAGTATCAGCTCTGTTCATACGTGTTTCTTCCTTATTGGATGGAAGCCTTGCTTTGCAGTGTTGTTCCTCCAACTAAGGTTGGTATTCTTCTTGTTTAGATCGCAGACGTATGATTAGATGAGACATCGGTTTTTCATCTTATGAGCCGATCGTCGATCACCGAATCGATCACCACTGATATAAGTCTTCTGGCGCTGTTGACTTAGCTTCAACCGGGCCGACTCAGTCGATGTAGGTCTTCCGTCCGATCTTATGGAAGTCATCCGATCTTCTAGTATTCGAGGTTTGAGCTTCATGACTACCGATTGAGTTATCCGACTAGATCGATTCGATCGATCTTAGATTCTGGTTTAACGTTACGCCTGTCGGATATCGACCTTTCTTCGATTCTTCAGATCGACCTTTACATATTGAGTTCCCCTCAATATGTGACCTATCTATTACATCGGTTTTCTATACAATCATTATCAATGGTCTCCTATCGCGATAATGTAAACATCGATCACCAATGTGTCCGATTGGTCCTATTACATGTGTTTTTGGAACTTTCATCAAAACTATAAATTTCCCAACAATTTCCCTTTTTGATGAAACCAAAACACTGAGAAACCAAACAGGTTGATAAGTATAAGCGATTAAAAGAGCAAAATCGTAAGACAAAGAGATTTTGTCTTGGGATCGAGAAAAGATAAACTTTTCATTAGATATGTTGATTACACGTTACATCGAGAAAAAGTTTTGAATTTAAAAGCGGTGATCCTAGACATCTTTGAATCTTCACTCCTTGGGCTTGTATCCTTCGGCATTTCTCTTTGGTCTTGTGGAACGTTGAAAATCGATAGAGTTTCCATTTGACATCGGTTATCCGCACTTGATCGATTATCTGCGATTTGCTCAAGATGTCAAAGTAGAATCTCTCAAATGCCGATCTGTCAAATGAGCCATCCGCCTTCTTCGAGTATATTAATGGATCATACTCTTGGCGAGATATCTTTACATTTATAAGCTTGGCCTCATTTTCGAGATACTTGAGAAAGTCGGATATTTATTCAGAACCGGTTGAGGAACTCATCATCCGGGTGATTCTTCTTTTTTGGAACAAGATCAAGGACAAAAGCATCTAGAAGCCATTCACTTACGATCTTATTCCATTCCTCAAACCTCTTAAGCGTGTCGTGATTTTTTTTTTGGTATGATCTCGACGACTCTTCTTTGGCATTTGAGGTTCCGTGCGATTTTCAGTTAATCCTTTCTTAGCCCTTGATTTGAACTTATTTCAACCCTTCTTGTGCCCGTTTTTGTCCTTCTTTCTTCTTGATCATCCGCTCTTTGGACAATTTCAAATTTAGCTCCTTATCACCAGATCGACTATTTGTGCTTGGTGACTTTCTGGTGCGAGTAATCGGTCAGATTTTGATGTCAAAGCACTTGTGACCTTTTTCTTGCAATTGAGCTTTGTCCATGGGCACTTATCTTCCGATGTGTCGGTTGGTTTCTCGAGATCCTTCCCTTTTTGGTTTGATCAAAAAAGTGCATTGAGGGGAAGTCGAGAGACCCAAAGTTGATTGACAATGCCCGATTTAGATCATTAGCGAGATAAACACGAAGTTTGAGTCATTAGATTCGAACGATTTATAATCATTTCTCTTTCTTGGCGATTTCCATTGTAGAAGAGAGTGTCCAAATCATTTTGTCAAATTTCTCTTTCGATAACTCGAGCCTTTTTCTCGGTTGGCGTCGAGAAAAAGAAGATTGATTTTGATCCAATTTTGACTTGTCATCAACTGATTTTGTAAGCTCAGCAGATATGGTGGTCATAGATTGGGAGAACTGATCTCTGATTGCTTCGATTTGTTTGAGACTGATTTGTCTCTGATCAGTTAGCACTCCCTCAATCTCTTCTTTCAGGAGATCTTTGAGACAAGATCTGATCTCCTGAAGTTGATCAGTGGTGATTTGAGATGTAGGAATTGGATCCATCACTTGATCGGGCTCGGTTGTTTGTGCCTCCGGTGGTTGGTCGTGAAGCTGCGCAAAGTTCCACTTTCTTTCAGCTGACTCGGCATTCTCCATTTCTCCATTTACGGGCTTCTTGAAAGCGATCTCGGCTTTTTCTTCTTCAAGCAATTCCAACTTCGTGGATCGTAGCTTTCCAGATTTGTCGATATGAGCTCAGCTGGTGATCCCACTTTGGCAGACTTCCTCATATCGAAGTCAAAATCTGAACTCATCACCACCCATCTGTTCAACAAGTAAAATAAGATCGAGAAGCTTTTTAACCGAGATCTCTCCGGTGAGGATCTCCATGACTTCTTCTCTGATAGCAGGATGGGCGACCAGTTGTGGATACATCTCATCAATCTCCCGTTCAATTCTTAGTCTGACCATTTTTCCAGTGATGGTCTTTGTTGATCTGGATCAGGAATTATCATCCAGATTCATTGGATGAGATGTGGAAGCTTCTGGTTGTGCTTGAGTCGTCGGAAGTTATCCGATTAGTTCGACTGCAGATTGGTTTACAACAGTAGTGGCGGTTAATATCCGGTTCGGAGTTCATGAGCGGTGAACTAGCGGGAGTGACATGCCCAATGACCTTTAGTCCGGCGGTGAATAAAACTTGAGGTTGAGGAGAAGGAGATTTATCGGTTTGTGCTTCTACCTCGGATCGTTGGCGAGCCCTCGGGTTGAGAAGCTTGCATGCCCGATTATTCTTTGTTGCGCCCGTTGATCCTGGCGCTCTTTCTTCTTCCGACTCATCTTTCTAGTGCTAGAGTCATGGTAGCTTCTTTTTTCTTTGGCCTCTTCTCCAGGCCTTCACGATTTTCGTTTCTTTTTACGTGGAGCATTTGGTGTGGATGAGGCGCGCTTTTTGCTCTTTCCTTTCTTGATTTTGTTGAGTGGGCTCCTTGTCATCGTCTGGTGGCCCATATATAACTGAAGTTGATGAAGGAAGGCATTGAGACTTGATCCATTCTAATTCCATTCGGTAACTTGGCGGTTTGTCCTTCAATATAATCGCAACCTTGTTGAGATTCTTTGACTCTCTTTTTTCGTAAAGACTGCTGGATTCATTGACTCCAAATTTTTCGTGTTCTTGGAGCAAGATGGCTTTTCGAGAAGCCGTGCCAATTGATGTTACGAGCCCCCATCAATTATTCTTTGCCATCTTTGTACATTTTTGATCGGCGAGAGCATCCGGGCTAAATGAGATTCCCATGATCGTTCTTGTGAGAATGTCAAACAACGATCTGTTACTTTCTTTTTTGAGCATTGGCCCGATGAATCCGGCTTTTACGATGTTTATCCTCTCTTAAGAGCTCCTCTCTCGATTTCTTCATCCTCATTCTCCCATGGTGTGCAGGAGAGAATCGCCTTTGGCACAGCAACAGACGACAGTGATATACGCATTTGTCGATCGATTTCTTCTCCGTTGATTGCGACATCGGTTAAATCTCTGGTTTTTTTCAGTATCCACACTCCAAATTGCGAAGAATTGAAGTGCTTCATCTTGCATGATTTGGATTGCGATGAAAGCGAGCAATATGTTTCGATCCGGCCTTCTTGAATTTGTTCCACCTCCATGGATTCGAGAATCTCGGTGGTGAAAATCGAACGAACTTATCCTCAAAGATCTTCGTTGCAGTTCCGCATAGTTGCACATGATCTTTCCTAGTCCATGAGTGGCCATCTACGGTGAGATAGACTCATTAAATTTGTGCATAATCAATATCAATATCATACCGCTGAAAACAAAAGGCAACGAAGCATAAATTAAAAAACAACTTTTGAAAACAATGTTTTTAACGGAAAGAAAGATTCATCATTAAGTTTAAAAGAAAATATTATTGCAGATTCAAATTTTCAGAGAAGATTTTGAACTCTAAGAAATCGTTTTGAAACGAGAGAAAATTTGAAGTTTTTTTTTTTCAGTGAGAGTAATGCAAGTTTGTGAAGCGGTAAAAACTCGTAAGGTTTGATGAATCTTATATAGAGGGAGGAGGGTACAATAAGACAAGATTTTGAAGATCAATCGTTTTGAAAAGATTATGCGCTCAGATTAGCGGTTTTGATCGTAGGGTCAGAAAAACGCATACGTACACAAAACTTTTGGATTTAAAAGCACGATCAAGTAGCGGTTAATACATGTACCCCACGTCCGCATTAAATGATTTGCGAGTACACGTCACAAGGATAGTGGGTGCGATGAAAGGCAAATAATATCGAGATCGATCCGATAAATAAGTGAAGAACAAGAGAAAAGATCAGATCCGGTTGGTGATGTTGTTGTTATCGGTCAATATTACTTTGTCAATGTTGATTCCACTTGTTGATCTTAATCATTCCTGCCTAAGCCTTAAGAAATTTCCTAACCGATCCTTTCTAACCGATCTTCTCGACAGATCGATTTGTTGAAACTTCAGCTTAGCTGATTTTTTCCTTGAGTACGTCGATTTCCCTTTTGATCCTCCTTGATCGATTGAAGTTCCTTCAACCGATATTTTATTTATATGATATATATCGATTTATTGGAGTTTCAAGCTCGGTGATCTCTCTCATCCGATCATGCTTGTAAGTAATCGATTTTGGTTGACCTCATCGATTCTTTTCAGATTAAGCCAATTCTTGGGATAAGTGTTACCGCCAAAACTTAGTCTAGAGTAGTAGCTTCTATTCCCTAAGTAGGCGTGATTGACATCGTAAATATAAATGCAATCTCTCGATATGTCAATCAACCGTAAATTTATCCAATTATCGATCGTGATTTCTACATTTGTCCTTTTTGATGCAAATTTCTCGGATAGGCTTCTTGAAATGAAAATTGCATTTGCATCCTTGTTTGGCCTCTATAAATTGGACCAATGTTTTACACAACATCACCCATTCACCATACTTATCTTCTTTGTAAAGAGTCATGTATCTTGGTGAACCCTTGTTTCCGGTGAGACTTAAAGCAAACACATTTACACCCTTTTATATGGTTTCATCTTCTCAAATCAACCCTTTGCATCCCTTATTGTTTTACTTCATCATCTTGATTTCACATTCGATTGTCGCAGAAGCTTCTCTACCACCGTAGGCGGCGGAACTTTGTTGCAACCGAGAAGACACTTCTCCTAACCGTATGCACCTTGTGTGTCTATCTGGATGATGTAACCGTAACCATCGGACTTAGTCTGGTATAAATATATCAAGACATGTGCCCATGAGATCGATGACCAACTCTTTGCACACGTGCTCCATTTAACTGTTGGAGAGCCCTACTACTCCTCCTTTTTAGGGCTCGGGCTTAAGAATCCTATCAAGGCCTCTGTCGCTCGGTTTTCTTGATCTTGACTTTTTGCGACCGCCTTGGGATTACGTTTTTTAAGCCTCTCTCACCCCCTTGTTAAGTGGGGAAAATGAGAGTTTAAAATCTCTCTTTCCTTCTTACAGGGGTTAGGATGAGGTTTAGGGTTATAGGTTTAGGATTTTGGTTAACATTTATGTCTTGACCTCGGGTCTTCTTGTACTTTGTAACTCGTAATGTAACCTCACTTCTCGGTTTTTATTAATGAAAAGTTACATTATTTCATCGTTGTGTAAATTTACGCTTTCTTATGCGATTGTTAGCTCTTAATCTACGAATCTTGCTTGTTGAATATCAGCTAAAAGCGAATCACAAAAAATACTATAACCGAATTGATTTAATCGGATAATCCTTTAAACCGAGCATTTTCCTTTAATCTCGATAAACCTTGAATCGGTCGATTCCTTTAAATCGATAGACTTTAAATCGATAAACTAAAATCGATCAGTTCCTTTGGATCTCGTAGCGTGTAAGTCTTATCGATTTTTGCTTATCAGTCTCTCGAGATCAGTTAAGATACCAAACTTCAACTGATTTCTCTCGATCTGGTTAGTCTCTTAACCAGCTAGTTCTGGAGAACATTCCATCAAACATTTTTGGTGACATTTCTCCAAGATCTAGAAGTCCTAGCTCGTGCATAAGTCTCCGAATCGATCTCGGCTAGTGGCTTGGTTAGAATATCACCTTACGTATATATCAGTATGAATCTTTTCCATTCTGATATTCTTCTTTTCAACGTGATCTCTTATGAAGTGGTGTCTGACATCCACATGCTTGCATCTTGTATGTAGAACCGGGTTCTGAGTGATTGCAATAGCACTATTATTCTCATCTGAGAATATAGGTGCGTTCTTAGCTACAATGTTGTAATCCTCACCGCCGAACGAGCGAGAGATTGGGAACAACAGACTTTCGCAGCCATATATTCTCGCCTTGATTGTTGATGTCGCGAATCGATGTTCCGCTTTTTGAAAACCACGAGATGGGCTTTTACTTCCTAAGAACCGACATGTTCCCGAGGTTGATTTTCGTCGATCTTGCAACCTCCATAATCGTAATCGTAATACCCACTAAGCTCTAGATTATCATCCGACGGGGTAGAATAAACCAAGATTTATTGTTCCCCTTCAGATACTTAAGAATCCGCTTAGTCGCTTCTAGGTGGTGATCATTGGATTTGCTTTGAAATCTTGCACATACACCTACCGCCAAAAGTGATATTCCGGTCTCATGGCGCAAATGTATAATAGAGATCCAATGAGAGCCCTATATTCCTTCTCGATTTGTTTTTCGATCGCCTCATCGGATCCATCTTGAATCCACCATCATAGGAATTTTGGCTTCCTTACTATTTTGAATTCCAAACTTAGCCAAAAGATTCCTAGTGTACTTTTGCTTGGCAAATGAATATCATGCATACTTTGTTTAACTTGGAGACCTAGAAAGTAATTCATCTCGACCCATCATGGACATCTCGAATTTCCTTGCATCGATTTTTGTGAATCTTTCACATAGGTTCTTGTTAGGAGATCCGAAGATGATGTCGCCCACGTAAAATCGAACCATCGAATATCTTCCCCATCTTCTATTCGAATAAGGTTCATCCCTTTATTCCTTTTAGTGAACCCACTTCAAGAATCGAGAGAAGTGTATCATACCGTGCTCATGAACTGTTTCCAAACCATAAAGAGCTTTTCTTAAACGATACACTTGGTTGCCCTTTTCAAAGCACGGAGGTTGTTCGACATAAACTTCCTCCGCTAGTACCCCGCTTTAAGAAAGCACTCTTACGTCCATCGATACCGATGAACCCTCGTGGGAAGCATAAGTTTAAACGGGCCGAATGGCTTCAAAATGACGGTGGTGCAAAGGTCTCATCGTAATCAATTCCTTCCGATTGGAATACCCCTTAGCAACAAGTCTTGCCTTTTTCGTGATAACATTTTTTCTCATCTCTCTTGTTCTTGAAGATCCATTTCGTGCCAATTACGTCTTGATGACCCGGGTGCATCTACTAGTTCCCATACTTCATTTCTCTCGAATCGTTTCCGGCTCCTCGCATGGCTAGAATCCGGTTCGTCTTGTAATGCTTCTCGATTGTAGTAGGTTCCTTCATAGACAGATAATCAATGACAATACATGGCACTTTCACCAATCGATGTCTAGTTTTAATTTTATCGACGGGTCTCCAATTATCGATCGGTTGGATATTTGGTTATCCGTGTCCTTCATCGCTCGATTTGGCGTCTTTTTGAGAACATCGTCCGTTTTCGATAAAATCTTATTACTAGTGATTGGGAGTGGTGCTTGAGGTTATGGTCCACTTGATAAGAACAAGTCTCGGTGATGTTGGAATCATCATGTCTCGATGTCTGTTCGTGAGAAGAACCAGTTCCCCCGAACCGGATGGTTCGATTCTTTCTTATCTCGGTGAATCGGCTTTTTCATCGACAGTTGTTCGTACCTTAGATCTGATTGATCCGTGAATCGCCTAGATCCGGAATGTAAATTGATCTGATTTCGATCCTTTTTTCCTTGATCGTTAAGTGATCCATTTTCCGAATATCGAGGTTACGTAGATCGTACTTCTTGTTCGAGGCGATTTCTCTTGATCGGAAGATGCTTCATCAAAGGCTACATGGGGTGTTTCTTCCACAACTAGGGTTCGTTTTTGTTGTAGACCCCGAAGGCTTTTGCTAGATGAGGAATACCCTAGAAATATACCCTCATCGGACTTGGCCTCAAAAGTCTTCAACCCGACTTTTCCCATTGTTGTGTATGAAACACTTGCACTCAAAAAAACATGGAAGTAAGAAACACGAGGTTTTACGCCCTTCCACCTGATTCATAGGTGTTTTGTAGTGAGCCTTAGTCGAGGAGACATCTGCTTACTGCGTATGGCATGCAAAGGTTGATTGATTATACGCGAAACGGGTTTGGTATCGCATGTTAAATTTAACATTGTTCGCGAACTCTTTTTGAGAGTTCTGTTTTCTCCGCTTATTACTCCATTCATTTGTAGGCGTCCTCGCGGTGATGTTTCATGTCAGATACCAAACTTAGAGCAAAAATCAATAATAAAAGAGTTCGTAAATTGCATGCCTTTATCCGATCTAATTTTTACTACCGATGACACCCTTCTCATTTTGTAATCTTCTTAATAGCTCTCAGTATCTTGGTTGTCGCCTCATTCTTCTTATGTAAGAATATAACCCGTAAACTTGGAATAGTCATCCACGATTACGAGTGTATTTGCGTCGTTGAGTTGGGATGGTGTAATCGGTCCAAACAGATCCATATGAAGCAAATTGAAGATTGGCTGGATCTCGGGTCCGAAATTCCTTTGAATGAAGCTTTGACTGTTTTTCCTTCCGACATGCAAGACATGTCCGATCCTTTGAGAACACTTCATTCGGAAGTCCTTCCACTAGAGACATCCTAGCTATCTTATTAAGAGTTTTAAAGTTCGGGATGGCTCATTCTTTTTTGTGCGAGCCATTTCTTTACTTTTGGAACTCTTAACAATCAGCACGCATTTCTTGGACAACCTGTTCCAATCATTTGTGTAGATCGTCCTTTTCTTGAACCCGATTAGCAAAAACATTTGAGTGACTCGATTTTTGATAGTGCATTGATCGATCGAGAACTCAACTTTGAATCCGTGGTGCAGAAATTGTGAAACCGATAATAGGTTGTGCCCGGACCTTCGGACAAACGAGACTCCAGCCATTTGTACATCATCATTCTCTAAAGTTCCAACCCTTTGGTATAACCAAAGTTATCATCACCGAAAAGAGTACACTTGGCCTTCGTTCTATGTAGGAGGCGAGGAGATGTTTGCTTCGATCATGTGCCTTGAGCATCCACTATCGATGTACCCGAGATAGTTGCTTGCACACCTCCTTTGTTGGCCGGACCCACGCGAACCCGCAATCGGATCAGTTTTAGGTAATTTTCGGATTGGGTCCCCGAGGGTTAGGTTTGGATTTGGGGATCCATACAAACAGAGCACTTCTATGGTGATCGGTCGGATCGAAGGCCTGATTTGTCTCCCATACACATCAACATAATCATACTTATCCTCATATGCTTTTCGATTTGTATGATTACTTGTGTGAACCTTGGATGACTTAGAAGACTTATGATTTAACTTTTCGGTTTGTCTTCTTTTTATCCGATTGTGGTTCAAAAGAAATGACCTAAATTTCTTCGACTATAGGGGTAGATGTTGCTACCATCAAAAGATTCATATCCTTTTCGTGATAGATGGTTTTCGTAGATTTTTGAAGCATGCTTATTAGGCGGTGACCTTGTTGGGTCTCGATTAGACTTCCCTTTTATAGGTTGTCTTTTTCGATTCGATCCATTGATCGAGTTGAGGTCTTCGTAAGAACTGGGTTCTTCCGTTGATTCCTCTACCGATGCTTTTTACCGGTTGGGGTCCATTACATTCCCTTTCCGGTTAGGCACTTGCCTTACCTCTCAGCGGTCTCTTACCCTATTAGATACAAGTTTAGCTTTTGGTGTATCTTTTTTTAAATTGCCCGATTACACCTTTCGAGATGAATCGGTAGGGGGCTTTTGAGGATGTGGAGGGTTTCTCATAGCCAAGTCCCTCCTTATCAATCTTTACTTTCGAAAATAGGCGTTCATGTCTTTAAGCGGTTTGAGATGATTTTTGAAAAACATCTATTTTTTTTCGCAGATTATCCTCGGAGAGGATTTTGGACTTTCATGATTCGGAATAGCTCATCGAATTTCGCTTTTGCAAGATTTTGAAGTCATCGACTTGCTTTTCTGTTAATTTCCATCCGATCTTTGATCTGCTTTTTCGATCAAGCTTTAACCCGAGAATTTTAAATTCCTCGGTTACTTTTACGGCGATTTTTGGTGATCTAAGTTCGGAGGCTTTTTCCGAGATCATTTTCTTTACTTAAGTGATTATTTCTAGTCCTCGACTTATCATTCTCGAAGCTTCCACAATAGCATAAGTTTTCTTTGCATTGGAGAGATCTTCAAGCAATTGCTCCGAGTAGAGTCACAGTCAATCTCCCGGCCAGTGTCTTTAATGATAGCAGTGTAGAAGCGAACGAAGGGGTTTGGAGGTTACCTCGACAAGGTCCTCCTGGCCATCGCAGAGTTCATCATCGTCGACGAGAATATCAGATCTTCATTTTCATAGAAGTCGCCGACCGGTCGACAAAGTGAAGTCTTCTCAGAGGAGTATCAGGAGTCCCGGAGGGCGATAGAATCGTCAATTCTCGACGATCGGCAACCATGGCTCTTCCATCTCTATACCGTTGCTCTCTTTTGTTCCTCTTTTCTTCCCCTCTCTCGGCGTCCAGTGCAAATATCTGTCTTTGAAGTGACGGGCTTCTCAGGTTGAAGCACGCTCACCGGATCCACCATTCCTTTCCTTCGGTGAATCACTCCGTCTCAGATGACCTATCGGTGATTTCCCTTTACGATAGTAGTCCTGAGTTTCTTCTATCGATTGGTTATCTCTTCCTTCCTTCCCGTCGACTATCTCTTTCCCTTTCATCTCTCGCGGATCCCTCCGATCATCGATTCGGTTCTTTCGGAGATCTATTATGCGATCTCCTATCTCGCCCCTCGGCTATGTTGATAGTCCTTATAGAATCTTCGATACTTACCAAGTTGTATATCGACTTCTCAAGCTTCCCGGTAAGTAAAGCGCTACCGACTTAATATATTTCCAATGGGTTCATTGGCCTTTGTTTCGCTCATTGGTTGCCTTGAAAGCAAATCGATTTTGAAGTCGAGGTTTCAAAGAGGACCTCGTCTTCATCGACTTTGACCTCTTTCAATCAGTCGAACTCGTGAGCTTTAAGACTCAAGAACAAGCTACTAGGTTTCATTCTTGAAATGTCCGGCAATCTTTGATTCTGCGGACCTTCATGTCCCACTTCTTGGTGAGAGACCTTAGGATCTTATAGTTGATATCTTTATCGGACATCTCTCTACCAAGTTCTCGAAGCTTGTTTATAGACATTGTAATTCTTCCATCGAGTTCGTTGATGGTTTTTTTAGGCAACATCTTGATTTCTCGAACTTCACCCGATTCGGCTTTGAAGACTACCGTCTTTTATCTATTCATTTCCCTCGCAGATCTCAGCGGAGTATCCCACATTGCTTTCGCAGATTTGAGATACTTAATCTTCTCTTTGGTGACCTTATCCATTGTCTTCATGATGATATGTCTTGCAATGGTGTCCAGAGTATGCGATTTTCTTTCTTCCGCGGTCCATCGTATCGGCTTTTTTCGCAGACAAGACTTCTCGTGGGAAAGTCCGGATCTCCTCCCATTGCCAGGATTGTCGTAGTAAATGATGATGGGTCCTCTCTCGATGACTTCCATCATTCTCGCCACCGATCGAGCCTAGATGGTTGGACATATATATATTTAACTGCATACTCATCAATTGAGAACTTCGGCAGATCATGATACATACCGGACGTGTTATCCATGCCGAAAGTGATTTTGGAAAATGAATGAGTTTTTTTTTTAAAAACGGTTTTTCAAGATCGGGTTCTTTTGACCACAATGACCAGAGTCGGTGGTCGGAAGAACCAACCGCCTGCCGATACCACTTGTAGGTCCCGAAGGTTAAGCGAGGGCAGAAGTCTAGAGGGAGGGGTGAATAGACTCGAAAACTTTTTCGGCAGATCGTGTGAGAGCGATAGCCCGATCAGAGCGAAAGTGAATCGATTTGGTCCGATAACCAACCATCTTGAACGCCGTAAAGCGAGATTCTCAGAATTATCGATTGTGTGTGCGGAAGCTTAAGTTTTACCCGTGAAAAACCGGTTTAGCTTTGTAAATCGATTCCAAGTTTTATCTTTTTAATCGATGACGTAAAATATCAAACCGATCGGATCGTGGCTTGGTGTCATTCGATCTTAACTTAGAATGTATGCGCTTTTAAGATTGTGCGATGTGAGAGCGCTTAATCAAAGCAAAAAAGGCACACAAGATTTATAGTGGTTCGGACAAACCGGGTCCTACGCCCACTCTTCCCTTTCACAAGGGGCACCAACTTAACCGACTTAACCATTTGGACTTAGTTTAGTGTGTTAGTCCAACACAAGACACCAACAGGATGTTTTAAGAGTTCTCACTCAACCGATCCCGTAATCGAAGACTAGAAACCCTGATCGAAATCTTGCTAAACAACTTATCCTAACTTGGGGTTTGGGTAAGATTGTTGAGGTTCAACTATGAAATCTTTCATGCGACATGCAAAATTGACCCTAAAAGCTAGATGAAAAGATTTCTTGCTAAGAACTTATGGGATGAACACAATATAAAATAAGCTTGTTGTTGTGTTCTTCGTATGGAAATCGACTATAGTTTGAGCTTCTTGATTATGTTGTTTGTCCAAGCATTTCCGTGTTTCACTCAAGTGTGATCCCATATTTATAGACCTTGAGATCAAAGAGCCGTTGAGAGCAATTTGAATCTCGGGCTATTTTAGGTAGAGTTGCGTTTGATGATGTGACGTCTTCAGAACGGCATGGCCGAAAAAGCGTGAATGTGTATTTTATAGCCGTTTGAGAGAGCAACATCGAATCCCGATGAGTATCGGCTCTGCTCATACGTGTTTCTTCCTTATTGGATGGAAGCCTTCATTTTGCAGTGTTGTTCCTCCAACTAAGGTTGGTATTCTTCTTGTTTAGATCGCAGACGTATGATTAGATGAGACATCGTTTTCATCTTATGGTGATCCGATCACCGAATCGATCTACGATAGAAAGTCTTTGGCTTTGTTGACTTAGCTTAACCGGGCCGACTCAGTCGATGTAGGTCTTCCGGTCCGATCTTATGGAAGTCATCCGATCTTCTAGTATTCGAGGTTTGAGCTTCATGACTTCATTTGAGTTATCTGACTAGATCAGTTCGATCTGATCTTCCGTTCTGGTTTAACGCTCGCCTCGTCGGATATCAGCTTTCTTCTGATTCTTCAGATCTGACCTTTACATATTGAGTTCCCCCTCAATATGTGACCTATCTATTACATCAGTTTTTCTATACAATCATTATCAACTGGTCTCCTATCGCAGTAATGTAAACATCGATACCTAATGTGTCCGTTGGTCCTATTACATGTGTTTTTGGAACTTTCATCAAAACTATAAATTTCCCAACAAGGGTCATCGTCGCCACTAATAATAATTCACAATCATCCTTTTGAGAATTTATTCATGTGAAAGCTATATTTTATGGTCGTCCCTTAGGGGAATTTCTCCAAAAGAATTCACAAATAAATAAATCATGGAGGTCAAAATTAATTCGATTCATAATCAAATTAATTATTAAAACATACTTAGTAATTTTTTGAGTTTGAGATTTTTCGTTGGGCAATTCTCATGCAAACACATTTAAACAAATTAAACAAAGCATAAGAAAATACAACAATAAATCAAGCAAAGAAGAAAAATAAACATATTGAGGCGCAAAATTATCCAAATTGTCATGGTTTGATTTTTCTTGGCTTGATTAACATAAATCTTAATTTCTCCCCACTTTCGTTACGTCTTGAAAAAAAACTTAGTCTTTCGAAATGCCACGCCCAATGCTTCCTTGGCTTGAGATCTTGCCTTATCTGGCCGGCTCCTTCAAATGGCGACCACCTTAACCTTGTCGTCGCCGCCCGTAGCATACTAGCGAGCACTTTAGCAGCGTCCGTGCACCTCGACTGCAGGCGTCCATATACGCCAGTCGCCCAGCGATGTCGCGCATCCAGCGCCTCTACTGCGCGATATCCGGCCGCCCAGCCGGTCTTTCAGCCGGTATCGCCAGCGTCTGTTGCGCCCGCACGCCCGTCCCTTTGGCGTGATGTGACCGTCTTCAGCAGCGTCTGCGTCCGTGCGGCCTCCCTTAGCATGTTTTCACCATGACGCCGTCACCCGTCTGGTTCGGATCCGTTTTAATATCTCGCTTCCATCTTCATCTTTGATCAAAGTTACAATTTATTTAACGAAAAATAAATACACTTTTAAATCTCGACTAGTCTATTACATTGAACAAATCAAATAGCCTAATGTACTCGTGGATCTATTCGAGTTGAATTTAAATACATATTTAAATTAATCAATTAATTACTAACATGAATTAATCCTAATTCAATTCAACATAATAATTAATGAGCGAATAAGCATCATGCAGCATTATTTTCACGTAAAAACCTAAGCATGCGTAATCTAGGAATTACGTAAATACTAACCTCTCGGAGAGACAATCTTTGAGATGATGGATCAACCCAAAGTGCCTTCTCAAATATATCCCACGTTCACGAACGCAATCCGGTGGGAGGATTATCAACGAACGATTTTAATTTTAAAGGAGAAAAATAAAATAGTTGGCCACCACCTTTGTGGATTTCTAATTTTCCAACACATGGAATTACACTGGGGATGAAAAATTCATCCTCTATATATAGGACTAGGAGGTGGATTTAAAATTTGCCCTAGTTGGGCATTGGGAAATTTTCTTGCTTCTTCCTCAAGATACAATCTAGAATATATCCAATATATTCTATTTCCCAAAATATCTCCCAACAAAATCTTCTCCTCCTCTTCTTGTCCGTTATTTTAAAAAATCTCAATAATATAGGGAAGAAATAAGATCTTTTTCCTTTCTTGAATTTGTGGGATAAACTTGTATCTCAAGAATACTTATTCCACAAGATCTTTCCAAGAAAATCAAGAAAAAATCTTTTCTCTCTCCCACCTATTATTTTCAAAATAATTAGGGAAAAATTAGGCAAAATATTTTCTTCTCCTTTTCATTAATTGGACGTTAGTTTGGGCTATTTGAGGGGCCTTTAGGAGAATTAAGATTGGACCTCCAATGGGCTATGAAACTTTAATATTTAGCCAAAATATTATTCAAGCCCATTAATATTAATTTACTCCACTATAAAATTAATATTGAACTATCCATTTTAACCCACATTACGACTTCACAATAACATGGCTCACAGTCATTATTTCCCGCGTTTAAGATTATCTTAGTCCATTAATTAATTAAGCCACTGAACAGACTTTATATTAATTAATATATTTGTCCTTGGAGTAAAGACAGCTCAATATTATTATCCATACCAGAAATTAATTTCCACTTACAAGATTTGGTATGATAAAGATTCTGAGCCCACCAAGGGGTCAAATCAAGCAAGCCGTACTTGCACACAATTCTCCGTATTAAATCTTAGCAATCGTCATGTAACTAATAATATTACCCAAGATACAAGGTATCGAATCGCATTAATTCTCTTCCCATCATAAGTCAAAGCAGTAGTTATTAATTTCACACGATCCTATTTAAGGAACGGAGATTAAGAAATAACGCACCACTGAGGTCTAATTCTTGTATATTTAGTACTGAATAATTTATCCTCCTGTAGGTCCTTTTCAGCGCATCAGGATGCACTAGTGTAATCCCTTGGTCAAGACAAGCCAATCCGAGCCTTACACTTCAACCTTTCATGATGAGTTGTTCATTTCCATCTGGGTTGTGAATTTGTACTTAGTCATGAGGAACTGTTAATTTGATATTCTGTGATATGGTATCACCAAATTAACTACAATAAATATATATAACATTCATTCATATTTAATGCAGCATGTGATAAATAATTTATTTCAGTAAAATAAATAAGAAATTCAGTTTGGTTATACAAAGTAAAAGCATATTTTTCAGTATAACCCCAACAGGGGGACCCAGCCCGGTAGGCTCGATAATCGAAGAAGTCGGGATGTTTTTGGTCGTGGCGAGCGGAGGTTTCCTGCTCCTCCAGAGAGCCTCGAGGGTTTCCCGTTTCCCTCTCTGGCGTAAGAACTTCAAGGTCCTCCAGGAAAGCCGAATCGTCCAAGTTTCCGGAGAATTCCCAATGGGGCGAGAAGGGCCCTGGTTACCGAATGGGCCGCACCACTCGAATCTGTGTCGATGAAACCTCCTCGCGGGAATCCGACCCCGGCGAAACAGAAAAGGTGGGCTCTTCCGTCCAGAACCAAATGGCCACCGGGAGGCGAGACATTGTGCAAGAAATGGAAGAGAAAAAAAGATATACACTTACCAAAGGAAGGAGAGTTTCACGGAGGAGAAGAGCAACTTGCGTAAATTTGCTCAAAGAAGATTAAAAGGTTTTAACAATGAACTAGAGGACCAATTTATAGAAGAAGCGGGGCTCGAATGCAAATAAAATTTTCAAAACGGGTCGGATTTTATAAATCCCAAAAAAAATAATGGGTGTGTGGCGACCATGCGCCATCATGACCGCAGAGTGTCATCATCATATGCCTTTTCGAGGCAACGGTTGAGCTTACCCAGTCCACGGCCCAACGCCGCCCTAGGGTTAAGCGGATCACGAGCAGACAGACTAGCGACCACCTCGCTAGCGACCTGGGGGTCAATTGTTGTGGCCACCCCACGACGAGGCGACTAAGTTGTGGCAAGCAACCAAGGGACGACAACCTAGAGTTATAGCGAGCAACCAAGGGGCAACCTGTGAACTCATTCGCCCAAGGACCGGTGACTTTTCCGTGAAGGCGTTTCCGTTCTATGGAAGGATATCGCGACGCGATCTTCGGGGCGTAAGGAGGAAAGTCTAGATAAGGGCGAGATTTATGCCAAAAAAGAAGGATTATGTTGCGAAATTTAGCGTAGAAAACCCTAGAGGGCCGAGGTTTAGGCCCAATTAAAGGGTCATTATGTAAACCCTAGCTGATAGTCTATAAATACCAGTTATAGGGATCATTGTAAAGAGGAGGAAACGTAGTGCTTAGGTAGAAATATATTAGTGAAATCCGGCTTGGTATTTCCCGGACGAGTCGGTTGTGAATCGGGTCACCAAATCTCTCTCTTATTTTCGTTTGTTGTTATTCCGATTAGAGTGATTGTTCATACGCTCTTTGGCCGATTCGGCTATAACAAGCTTCAAGTCTTCACCGATCATCTGATCTTCTGACTTGTCTGATCTTCTGATCTTCTTCAAGACTAAACCATTGAGTTCCCCCTTAATATGTGACCTATCTATTACATAAGCTGTCTATACATCTCAGTTGATCATCCTATCCTGATTCTAAGTCATCGAATACCAATCAGATCTCGATTGGTCCTATTACAATCTGTTTTGGGACTTCCATCAAAACTATAAATTTCCCAACATTTACCATAAGGAGTTCCAGGTATTTCCATTCGACACGATTATAGGCTTTGCTCATGTCGAGCTTGAGGGTAACAAAACCAGATTTGTTCTTCGAGTGGCGGAGCCAATGCATACATTCAAAACCAATGAGGATGTTGTCGGTGATGAGATGACCCAGAATAAAGGCACTTTGGTTCAGGTAGATGATGTCGCCTAAGACTTGAATAAGATTACCGGTTTTTGATAGCTCTAAAGTGATTTTGTAAGTGACGTTGCATAAGCTGATGGGCCGAAAATCTTTCATGGTGCATGGGTCTTTACTCTTGGGGATGAGGGTGACCAAACTCCAAAGTTGAGTTCCAGTTAGCAAGGTTTTCCCCGTCGTTGAGGATTTTAAGAATGTGATGAGAGACTTCTTCGCCCACTGTAAGCATTTAAAAAAAAAAGGTAGTGAAACCATCCGGCCCCGGGGCTTTAGAGGGGCTCATGTCAAACAAGGCTTTCTGAACATCTTCTTTGTCGAAGGGGGCGCTCAGGACGTCGGCCATCTCTGGAGAGATAAGGGGATTTATATGCTCGATGATCAGATTAATATCCGAGGTGGGAGGATTTTGAGAATTGAAAAGGTCTAAGTAGAAGCTGATGATGTAGTTTTCGATATCTCTCGGTTCCCTAGAATTTGCAACTGTTCCGGCGTTATCACAGTAAACCGTGATCGTGTTGGGCAAATCCGGAACGACGTCCAAGTCCACCAGGAAGTTCTTGAGCCAAACCGCTTCTTTCGTTGCTTCACAAACAGCTACATATTCGGCTTCCATGGTAGAATCGGCGATGCATTTCTGCTTAACGCTTCTCCACGTCATAGCTCCTCCCCCCATGTAAAACACACTACCCGAGGTTGACTTTCTAGAGTCTATGTTTGATTGGAAATCTGAGTCCGTAGAACCGATGGGGATTAGACTGTCCGATTTATAGCCCAACATTCTGTCCCGTGTCCTCTTCAGATACTTCAGAATGTTCTTAACTGCAGTCCAATGCTCTTTCCCAGGGTTACTTTGATATCTTGCAACCATTCCTACGGTGAAGCAGATATCCGGTCTCGTGCACAGCATCGCGTACATGAGGCTTCCCACAGCCGAAGCATAAGGGATGCCCTTCATGTCATCTATTTCCTTTTGTGTCTTGGGACACATTTCCTTGGATAGATGGATTCCATGTCTGAAAGGTACAAAACCTTTCTTGGAATCTTACATGCTGAATCGCTTCAAAACGGTATCTATGTATGAAGCTTGCGAAAGCCCGATTATCCTTTTCTTGCTATCTCGAGTGATCTTGATCCCTAGAACGTGACCAGCTTCTCCCAAGTCCTTCATATCAAACTGTTTTGACAGTCATGCCCTTACGTCTGACAACATCTTTACATGGTTCCCGATGTGCAGTATGTCGTCTATGTATAGTACCAAGAATACCAAGGCAGTTCCGTCACACTTTTTATACACACAACTCTCGAAACTATTTTGATAGAAATTGTAGGATTTTATAACTTGATCAAAACACTGATTCCAAGCACGGGATGCCTGCTTCAGCCCATAAATGGACTTCTTTAGCTTGCAAACCAGATGCTCTTGGCCTTTTTCAATGAAGCCTTCGGGTTGTTGGATATAGATTTCTTCGTCAAGACTTCCGTTGAGGAAAGTTTTCTTGACATCCATTTGCCAGATCTCAAAATCTAGATGCGCAGCAATCGACAAGAGAATTCGGATGGACTTGAGCATGGCTACGGGCGAAAAGGTTTCGTCATAGTCGATCCCTTCTTTCTGAGTGTACCCTTTAGCCATGAGTCTCACTTTAAAGGTTTCAACCTTCCCGTCCGGTCCCCTTTTTCTCTTGTATACCCACTTGCATCCAATGGGTTTTACCCCATTAAGTGGTTCGACTAGCTCCCACACTTTATTGTGATCCATTGAATCCATCTCGGCTTCCATTTCTATTTGCCAAGATGTCGCATCCTTGTCTTGGATCGCCTCGTTGTAGGACCATGGATCTGATTCTTCTTTCGAGATCAAGTCCGATCCCTAAAATTTCTCGGGTTGCCGGACAACCCTCCCACTACAACGAGGTTCCGATTGTGTAGGCGTGACGCGTGGTATGTCTTCTTGTACAGTTGACAATGGAGTTGCCCCCTTAAGTTCTTCCAAGGTAATCTCGCTTCTAGGCTTTTTATCGTTCATATAGTCTTCTTCCAAAAATCTAAAGTGTACTAATTACGACCTTTTGATCTTCGGGACCATAGAACATGCATCCCTTCGTTCCTTCGGGATATCCTATAAACAACCTTAATTCTGAACGTGTATCCAATTTCCCGGCTTCCCTATCCAACACGTATGCACCCCAGATCCTCATGTATCCTAAGCTGGGCTTTCGCCCCGTCCACAACTCCGTAGGGGTTTTTGGAACCGATTTGGATGGCACTAAGTTCAGAATATAAGCCGTTGTTTGCAAGGCGTAACCCCAAAATGATTTTGGTAAATCCACGTAACTCATCATTGATCTTACCATTTCTAGAAGCGTTCTATTTCTTCGTTCTGTAACCCCATTTTGTTGAGGGGTACGGGTGCAAAATCAAATCGATGCAATCCTTCTTCCGGATAAGTAGTTCAAGAATTCATCGCTGAGGTATTCGCCTCCACGATCGGATCGTAGAAACTTGATACACTTTTCCTTATGATTCTCTGCTTGAGCCTTAAATTCTTTGAATTTATCAAAGGTCTCAGATTTTTGCTTCATTAGAAAAATGTATCCATAGCGTGAGTAATCATCGATAAACGTAACGAAATACTCGTAGCCGCCTCTTGCTTTGATTTGCATTGGACCACATACATCGGTGTGAACGATCTCCAACACTTCTTTAGCTCTAAGCCCCTTGGCACCAAATGCCCTCTTGGTCATTTTACCCTCCAAACATGATTCGCAAGTTGGAAATGGTTCAACCAGGAAAGACTCCAATGAACCATCTTGCACCAACCTTTGCATCATTTTTGGATTAATATGACCTAATCTTAGGTGCCAAAGAAGTGTCTCGTTCACATTGGTCGAACGTTTCCTTTTGCTCGAAATAGTAGATGAGTTATAGGATGTATTGTGTGTGTGATGTCCACAGTTAATAATGTAGAGATTGTTCCGTAATGTTCCATGACAGATAACCACATCGTTACGAAAAACAGTAACATGCTTATTAAAACGAACAGAATATCCATCAACAAATAGTTTTGAAACTGAAATAAGATTTTTACAAAAAACTGGAACATAAAGAACATCTCTTAAAATTAAACTCTTGTCTTCAAAACACAGGTGCACGCCTTCTCATCGCTTCACCGCCACTCGTGAGCATCGCCTTAGCGTGACGAGGATCTCTCTTCCACTAAGTTGCCGGGTCCGCTTGAACCCGTAAAGTGAAGTAAACATGATTAGTGGACCCAGATACATTACCCATTTAATGGGTAACATACACCGCTAAACAATTTTCAACAACTAGTGCGAGAGAATTACCTTTCTTTCCATTCTTTTGGGGTTTGGAACAGTCGACCTCCAATGTCCTTTTTTCACCAGAAGTTAAAAACACTTCGGTTTCTTTGGATTTTTTCCTCGACACTTTACCAAAGATTCCTCATCTTTGTTGGGGTTATATCCCAACAATCTTACCATTCCCCTTGGCAACAATTGAGTTTGATTGCTTATGGCTTTTAGTCCTATTCCTTCTTCTTGCCTTCCCTCGCCTAGAAGATGAAGACGGACCATTTGGTAATTGAAATCAAATCTTGAGTTTTTGTGCTCCATCAATGTCCGTGACCAAAGTCATATTACAACAAATCACCTAATGAGGCCAAATTGCTCAAAAACTTTTGACAGAGAGGAGTTGGAGTACCAAAGGACCTCAAGTTTGTTCGGATAATATCAATTTTGAGGACGAATCCCATGATGTACGGGATTGCCCTCCATTTTTTTTAGTGTTTCGACATCTCTCAAGCAAGATGGTGATCCGATGAGCCCCCAAGATTTTTTTTCTTTTTCGCTTTTTGGCTCATCCGATTTTGGTGTGTCAAGAATCCACTTGTGTTTTTGTGGTGTTAGACAATCATAACTTTTGTTTCAATCAACATAGTTTCCAATACAATTCTATTGTCTTTTAAGTATATTAACAAAGGATTAAAAGGTTGTGACATGATGAATCGAAAATAAACATACATCTTGTGTCAATATCCGGATTGACACAAAGAAAATCATACATAATTCGATCACATGATTCTTATTGAAATCTAAAAAAAATATGAACATGCATCACCCAACATCTCAAAAACAGCTTTTTAAATGAGCCTCTTGGGAGGGTCATCATTTAAATCACATTTAAGGTGTTACAAACAAGAACGATTTATAAACCTTTAATTAAAAAAAATTAATAGTTGGCTCTCACTTGACCAATATAAAATTGACAGGGACTTCGGCGAAGTATATGCATATCAATTTTATACCTAAGTAATAACCATGATTAAATACATAATTACTACTTCGTTTTGATCGATCCTCTTGGGAGGGTCATCGTCGCCACTAATAATAATTCACAATCATCCTTTTGAGAATTTATTCATGTGAAAGCTATATTTTATGGTCGTCCCTTAGGGGAATTTCTCCAAAAGAATTCACAAATAAATAAATCATGGAGGTCAAAATTAATTCGATTCATAATCAAATTAATTATTAAAACATACTTAGTAATTTTTTGAGTTTGAGATTTTTCGTTGGGCAATTCTCATGCAAACACATTTAAACAAATTAAACAAAGCATAAGAAAATACAACAATAAATCAAGCAAAGAAGAAAAATAAACATATTGGGCACAAATTATCCAATTGTCATGGTTTGATTTTTCTTGTCTTGATTTTAAAGAAATGCCGTCTTGAATTTCTCCCACTCGTTCGTCTTGAAAAAAAACTTCGTCTCGAAATGCCACGCCAAGTAGCTCGCAGCCGGGATGCACGCCAATCATCGGCCGCTCTGCCGCCGAGCGACCACGCCTAACGCATCGTTGTTCAGACGCCAAGCGCTTTCTAGGCGAAGCTTCGCTCAAGGCGTCCTCGATCATGTGGGCAGCGCGTCCAAAGACGCCAAAGGCGCCGGCGGTGTCGGCAAGATTCGCGCCGTCATACAGGTGTCAAAGACGCCAACGCGCTTAAAGGTTTTCGCCGTGTCATCGCTCGGTTGCTTACACACGCCCGATCCCGGCGCGGGCGGCGCAGGCGCAAGTCGGCGACCAGCGACGTCCGCGTCACGTGCGTGCCTCCCTTAGCATGTTTCACGCGACGCACGTCACCCACGTACGGTTTCGGATCCGTTTTAATATCTCGCTTCCATCTTCATCTTTGATCAGGTTACAATTTATTTAACAAAAAATAAATACACCTTAAATCTAGACTAGTCTATTACATTGAACAAATCAAATAGCCTAATGTACTCGTGGATCTATTCGAGTTGAATTTAAATACATATTTAAATTAATCAATTAATTACTAACATGAATTAATCCTAATTCAATTCAACATAATAATTAATGAACGAATAAGCATCATGCGTACACGTATTTCACGTAAAACCTAAGCATGCAGAATCTAGGAATTACGTAAATACTAACCTCTCGTAGAGACAACCGCTGAGATGATGGATCAACCCAAAGTGCCTTCTCAAATATATCCCACGTTCACGAACGCAATCCGGTGGGAGGATTATCAACGAACGATTTTAATTTTAAAGGAGAAAAATAAAATAGTTGGCCACCACCTTTGTGGATTTCTAATTTTCCAACACATGGAATTACACTGGGGATGAAAAATTCATCCTCTATATATAGGACTAGGAGGTGGACGAAAATTTGCCCTAGTTGGGCATTGGGAAATTTCCTTGCTTCTTCCTCAAGATACAATCTAGAATATATCCAATATATTCTATTTCCCAAAATATCTCCCAACAAAATCTTCTCCTCCTCTTCTTGTCCATTATTTTCAAAAATCTCAATAATATAGGGAAGAAATAAGATCTTTTTCCTTTCTTGAATTTGTGGGATAAACTTGTATCTCAAGAATACTTATTCCACAAGATCTTTCCAAGAAAATCAAGAAAAAATCTTTTCTCTCTCCCACCTATTATTTTCGAAATAATTAGGGAAAAATTAGGCAAAATATTTTCTTCTCCTTTTCATTAATTGGACGTTAGTTTGGGCTATTTGAGGGGCCTTTAGGAGAATTAAGATTGGACCTCCAATGGGCTATGAAACTTTAATATTTAGCCAAAATATTATTCAAGCCCATTAATATTAATTTACTCCACTATAAAATTAATATTGAACTATCCATTTTAACCCACATTACGACTTCACAATAACATGGCTCACGGTCATTATTTCCCGCGTTTAAGATTATCTTAGTCTATTAATTAATTAAGCCAATTGAATGCATTTTTATATTAATTAATATATTTGTCCTTGGAGTAAAGACAGCTCAATATTATTATCCATACCAGAAATTAATTTCCACTTACAAGATTTGGTATGATAAAGATTCTGAGCCCACCAAGGGGACAAATCAAGCAAGCCGTACTTGCACACAATTCTCCGTATTAAATCTTAGCAATCGTCATGTAACTAATAATATTACCCAAGATACAAGGTATCGAATCGCATTAATTCTCTTCCCATCATAAGTCAAAGCAGTAGTTATTAATTTCACACGATCCTATTTAAGGAACGGAGATTAAGAAATAACGCACCACTGAGGTCTAATTCTTGTATATTTAGTACTGAATAATTTATCCTCCTGTAGGTCCTTTTCAGCGCATCAGGATGCACTAGTGTAATCCCTTGGTCAAGACAAGCCAATCCGAGCCTTACACTTCAACCTTTCATGATGAGTTGTTCATTTCCATCTGGGTTGTGAATTTGTACTTAGTCATGAGGAACTGTTAATTTGATATTCTGTGATATGGTATCACCAAATTAACTACAATAAATATATATAACATTCATTCATATTTAATGCAGCATGTGATAAATAATTTATTTCAGTAAAATAAATAAGAAATTCAGTTTGGTTATACAAAGTAAAAGCATATTTTTCAGTATAACCCCAACAGGGGGACCCAGCCCGGTAGGCTCGATAATCGAAGAAGTCGGGATGTTTTTGGTCGTGGCGAGCGGAGGTTTCCTGCTCCTCCAGAGAGCCTCGAGGGTTTCCCGTTTCCCTCTCTGGCGTAAGAACTTCAAGGTCCTCCAGAAGGCCGAATACGTCCAAGTCAATCGGAGAATTCCCCCAGGTGGGGCGAGAAGGGCCCGTGCCGCTGGAATGGGCCGCACCACTCGAATCACAGGTCGATGAAACCTCCCTCGCCGGGGAATCCGACCCCGATGAAACAGAAAAGGTGGGCTCTCTTTCCGTCCGAACCAAATGGCCACTGGGAGGCGTAGACATTGTGCAAGAAATGGAAGAGAAAAAAGATATACACTTACCAAAGGAAGGAGAGTTTCACGGAGGAGAAGAAAGCAGCTTGCAGAAATTTGCTCAAAGAAGACGAAAGGTTTTAACAATGAACTAGAGGACCAATTTATAGAAGAAGGCGGGGGCTCGAATGCAAATAAAATTTTCAAAAACGGGGTCGGATTTGCGAAATCCCAAAAATAATGGGTGTGTGGCGACCATGCGCCATCATGACCTGCAGAGTGTCATCATCATATGCCTTTTCGAGGCAACGGTTGAGCTTACCCAGGTCCACGGCCCAACGTCGCCCTAGGGGTTGCGGATCACGAGCCAGGACGACTAGCGACCACCTCGCTAGCGACCTGGGGGTCAATTGTTGTGGCCACCCCACGACGAGGCGACTAAGTTGTGGCAAGCAACCAAGGGACGACAACCTAGAGTTATAGCGAGCAACCAAGGGGCAACCACCTGAGTCTGTTCGCCCCAGACCAGTGACTTTCCCGTGAAGGCGTTTCCGTTCTATGGAAGGATATCGCGGACGCGGATCTTCAGGACGTAAGGAGGGAAAGTCTAGATAAGGGCGAGATTTATGCCAAGAAGGAAGGATTATGTTACCAGCTAGCAGAAAACCCTAGAGGGCCGAGGTTTCCGGCCCACGAAAGGGGTCATTATGTAAACCCTAGCTGATAGTCTATAAATACCAGTTATAGGGATCATTGTAAAGAGGAGGAAACGTAGTGCTTAGGTAGAAATATATTAGTGAAATCCCTGGCTTGGTATTTCCCCCGGACGTAGTCAGATTTGACGAATCGGGTCACCAAATCTCTCTCTTTCTTATTTACGTTTGTTGTTATTCCGTTGTGAGTGATTGTTCATACGCTCGGTCGATTCCAGCTATAACAAGCTTCAAGTCTTCACCTGATCATCTGATCTTCTGACTTGTCTGATCTTCTGATCTTCTTCAAGACTAAACCATTGAGTTCCCCCTTAATATGTGACCTATCTATTACATAAGCTGTCTATACATCTCAGTTGATCATCCTATCCTGATTCTAAGTCATCAGTCAGCTAACAGATCTGACTGGTCCTATTACAATCTGTTTTGGGACTTCCATCAAAACTATAAATTTCCCAACATTTACCATAAGGAGTTCCAGGTATTTCCATTCGACACGATTATAGGCTTTGCTCATGTCGAGCTTGAGGGTAACAAAACCAGATTTGTTCTTCGAGTGGCGGAGCCAATGCATACATTCAAAACCAATGAGGATGTTGTCGGTGATGAGATGACCCAGAATAAAGGCACTTTGGTTCAGGTAGATGATGTCGCCTAAGACTTTGCAGAAACGGTTCGTGATAGCTCTAGCAGTGATTTTGTAAGTGACGTTGCATAAGCTGATGGGCCGAAAATCTTTCATGGTGCATGGGTCTTTACTCTTGGGGATGAGGGTGACCAAACTCCAAAGTTGAGTTCCAGTTAGCAAGGTTTTCCCCGTCGTTGAGGATTTTAAGAATGTGATGAGAGACTTCTTCGCCCACTGTAAGCATTTAAAAAAAAAAGGTAGTGAAACCATCCGGCCCCGGGGCTTTAGAGGGGCTCATGTCAAACAAGGCTTTCCGAACATCTTCTTTGTCGAAGGGGGCGCTCAGGACGTCGGCCATCTCTGGAGAGATAAGGGGATTTATATGCTCGATGATCAGATTAATATCCGAGGTGGGAGGATTTTGAGAATTGAAAAGGTCTAAGTAGAAGTTGATGATGTAGTTTTCGATATCTTTGGTATCCTGCAGACGATTGCCCATGTTGTTTTCGAGTATAACAATTATGTTTTTAGCTCTACATTCCGAGGCAGATTTGTGGAAGAAAGTAGTGTTTTTTGTCCCCGTGGGCAAGCCAAATTTTTCTCGAGCGTTGGTGGCAATGGATCTCTTCTTGAAGAAGGAGTTTTCCGAGGGAGAAATCGAGTTGGCGGATCTTTGTGTGCTTCTGGGAAGAATCTTCAATGTTAAGTTCCTTATTGAACTCATTGAGGATGGAGACAATATCCTTTTTCATGTTCCCAGATTTATCCGAAGCCCAATTTTTGAGAGACTTGCTAACCGAATTCAATCGGGATTGAAGGGAGGTATTGGCATAAAACTTGTGAGACCAACAGTTGTTGAGAAAATCCTTATAATCTTCCTCCAAGAGCCATTTATGTTCAAAAGTAAAGCTACTTTTTTGCTTATTGCCGAGGGTGTGGCCAGATTGCGGTTTAGGCGAAAGAAGGACGGGTTTGTGGTCGGAACCATAGAAGTCCAGATTACGGACCTCGTAATTAGGGAAATGAGAAGACTAGGCATCGTTTATAAGAAATATGTCCAGCTTTTCTAGGACTTGGTCCGAGCCACTTCTTTCATTATTCCAAGTGTAGAGCGGACCTTTAGCTACAATATCATATAAGTTGATTTCTTCCACGGTGTGCCGAAAATCATTCATGAGAGGAAGGGGCGGGGGGCCCCACCAGATTTTTCAGATTCATAGAAAAGCTCCTTGAAGTCTCCTCCGACTAGCCAACCGAGTGAGCAATTATGTGACTTGAAAATTTTCTTAAGAAGGTTCCAGGAGAAAGTTCTAAGACTTTGACAAGGGTTGCCGTAGAAACCCATGAAGTACCAAGAGAGGGAGTAGCAAGATATTAAGCGGTCAATGTGGCCAGGAGAATACGACAAAAGAGAAACGTTCATATTAAATTTCCACTACAAAATTAGGCCACCGCTACGGCCACAAGCATCGACACCAAAACAACCATCAACATTAAGAACACAAAGCCAATTATTGGCAACAACAACAGGGACTTTGGACTCATAAATGAAAAGTAAATCCGGGGAGTGGTCACCAATGAGGCACTGCAGATTTTGGAATGCCCTACGTCCCTCAAGGTCGCGGGCATTCCATGTTAACACGATCATGGTGATCGGCGGGATTGGACCTCGCTAATCACCGTCGTTATCTTCAGGTTGGTGTTGTCAACAGTCTTCAACTAGAACTCATAGCTTTTGGGCTTCTTGGGAAGCTCGACCTTCGTAGAGGCGTTGGGGTTGGCCCTCTTCTTTCCAGGAGAGTTATTACTGAAGAGGATGACCCAGTTCGAATCTTTGATGCCTATGGAGGTCCATCTGCATAGAGGTTTGTGGATGTCAATGTGGGCCCGAATGCGCACACAGTGGTCGACGGTAACACCGTCGATGTCACTTTTCACTTCAATGACTTCACCCAGGTTCCACCCAAATATTTCTCCACCTCCTTTCATCATCGTTCTAATCTATAGCCTGTGCGCACGGTGGACGGAGAAATCCGAGGGACATTCATCGCCATTCATTTTTGTTGATGTTGCCACCGATGTTACAGCATTGGTTACAACATCAGTATTCATCCTTTCTTCTTAACCACTAACACTTCTATGTTCAATGTTGTCTTTGATGTTGTTGACTGCAGGTTGACGATCTAGGTTGTTCTGCAAGATTCCAGAAGGTTCCACAAGCTTCAAGAATCGAGTAGAAGGGACTAGATCATGTGGCTGTTTTCAGAAGATTGGAGAAGACCCACTAACTGGGGAAGTTATAAAGATCATGGGAGAGTGGAAGGAAGAGTTTCTAGATCCTTCAAGGAGGCTCTAGTAAAGCTACCCGAAGTCTATAAATAGAAGACCTTGATGTTCATATCAAGTGCCGAACATTGCCATTAATCGTGTGTTGTTTAGTCGAAGCAACAACCAAGCATCAACTGTAGAGTGCGTGAGTGCATCCAGAGTGATAGGGTCGTTGTTGTGGAGTTTTTAGCCATAGAGAGTAATTGTAGGGTTTACAATACCTCGAGTTGGTACTGGATTTGTTTTATGTGGAATGTTAGTCTCGGTGTTAGATAATTTCATACACATAGAACAGTCACCTTTGGTAGTGTAGAGATACACCTAGCCTTTAGATCATATGCATGATCTTACTTTAAGAGAATTCGATTTGTGAACCTCTTTGTATTCATTATTTTGATAAATAGTGATTTTGGCCATAAGGCATCACAATCTATATTGATATAGATTGTGCAAAGTCTTATTAATTTCGTGTGTTATGTTTTTGAGTCTTCCGTTGTTTCTGTCTTTTGAATGTTACTTTGAGTGTCACAACATTCAGTGTAACATTACTCTGATTTTACTAAACACAACCCCGTGTCACACACTTTCAGTTGGCAGCAGAGCCAAAACTTGATTTTTCTAAGTTAGATCTTGTGTCAAGTGTGTTGTTTTTGGTATGGCGATGGAATATCCACTTACTCCACAAAGTTTGAGACCACCAATTCTTGATGGTACAAACTATGCGTATTGGAAACCAAAGATGAGGATGTACATCAAGTCAATTGATGAACGTGTCTGGAGAAGTATACTTTCAGGATGGACACCTCCTAAGAATGCTGCAGATGAAGAACGAGAAGTTACAGTCAAACGCGAACTGGATTGGACTAATGAAGAAAGTACAACTGCTAGCTACAATTTTAAAGCCTTGAATGCAATATTCACATCAATTGATATGACTATGTTCAAAATCATATCAACATGTGTTTCTGCAAAAGAAGCTTGGGATAGATTGCAAGAGCACAATGAAGGTTCTGATAGTGTTCGAAGGTCCGGACTTCGAATGCTTTGGATAAAGTTCGAGAACTTGAAGATGAAGGAGGATGAAATAATTTCTTCTTACAATGAACGGGTCACTAAAATTGCAAATGAAGCTCAATCTCTTGGAGATCTCATCTCCAATGTGAGGTTGGTTCATAAGATTTTGCGTACTGTACCTAAGCACTTCGATGCAAAAATTTGTGCAATTGAAGAGGCAAGGGATACAGATACACTAAGTCAAAATGAACTGATCAGCATCCTACGTGCGTATGAGATGAATACAATTGAGAAGGATGACAAAGTTGATGCAAAGAAAGTGGTGGTGTTCAAAGGTGAAACATCTTCAAATGCTGAGTAAGTGCCTATTGTGACTGAAGCTGATTCAGAGGATGATGTTGCTGACATATGTTCCAACCCCAAGGAGTACATTGCTTTTATGACAAGGAAATTCAAAGCTCTTACGAAAAAAAGGAATAGCAAGTTCAAAAGCAGCGTTCAACCAAAGATTCAGATTAACAACTCTCTACAAACCTTTGAAAAGAAAGGTATTGCGTTCCAACCAAGGCAAATTGGTAATGGAATCAAAGGCAGGTATGACAAAATTGACCCTGAGTATAGAAAGTTTGTTCAATGTAATGCATGCCATGGGTATGGTCATTATGCGAATGAATGTGCTAATACCTTGCTTAAACTGAAATTGAACTTCAATGCTACTTTAAGTGATGAATCTGATGAAGAACAAAATGAAGAACGTGCATTCTATGCTAGAATAGACTATGATGATTCCTTAGATGATGATCTGGATTATTCTGATTCTGATGTTGAAACATATGTTACCACATCTGGAGTAACATTAGATGAAGATTGTTCTGATAAAACTATTAACTGTTTTAATGGTTTAATTAATGATAAAGGAACATCTGCTGTGAATAGTGACTCGTGTGGATTAGGTTGTAAAGATTTGTTTGATAAATGGGAATCCCAAAATCAGATTCTAAAGTCTATGACTAAGGAAAATGATGACTTGAGAGACTCACTAACCAAACATGAAGTTGTCTTAACAAGAAAGGATTTGGAAATTTTTAAACTAAAGGAAGAATTGAAAAGTTCAACTTTGTTTTTTAAGAAATATGCCAAAGGAACAGAAATGTTGAAAGATGCTTTGTTGGTTGGTAAATCTGATACTACTGGTCTTGGTTTTGAAACTACTTCTAAAAACTTTAAACCTGTGAAATTTGTTAAAGCTGGAGAAAAGACAAATGTTGAAACTCCCGTGGAAACAAAAGTTCAAATTAATAAGAAGAAAAAGAAGTATGTGTGTCATTATTTTTTTGATCATAGTCATATTCGTCCATATTGTGAAAAATTGAAAGAAGTCATGAAGATATTACATACTGAAGTTTTTGAGTCACAATGTGCTAAAACTGAATGTGTCAGTAAACAAGATGTGACTTGTAATGTTGTGTATACATCTCTGAAAACATGTGTGCCTGGTTTATGGTATTTTGATAGTGGTTGTTCTAGGCACATGACTGGTCAATTGAATTTCCTGTCTGATTATGAAAAATTTGATGGAGGAAATGTCACTTATGGTGGTGGTTCAAAAGGAAAGATTGTTGGGAAAGGTACACTCAATGTTGAAGGATTTCCTAAGTTGTCTAATGTCTTACACGTTGAAGGTTTGCTTGCTAATTTGTTTAGTATAAGTCAACTATGTGATGACAATTTGCATGTCAAGTTTGATAAGAATTCTTGTTATGTTCTGAATAATGAAAATGAGTGTCTTATGACTGGTAATAGGTCAATTGATAATTGTTATCTTATTGGAACTAACAATGTTTGCAATCTTGCCAAAAATGTTGAAGAAGTTTTATGGAATCAAAAACTTGGACATGTTAACTACAGGAATATCCAGAAACTTGTGAAGATAGGTGCTGTAAGAGGTTTGCCAAAGCTGAATATAGGAGAAATCATAATTTGTGGTTCTTGTCAGAAAGGTAAACAGATCCGAGTGTCGCATAAGACGTTGTCACATTGTTCGACAACACGGTGTGTTGAGCTGCTACATATGGATCTTATGGGTCCTATGGAAACAGAAAGTCTTGAAGGTAAAAGGTATTCATTGGTTGTGGTAGATGATTTCTCTAGATATACCTGGATTGAGTTCTTGAAAGAAAAATCTAAAACTTTTGCTGCTTTTAAAGTTTTGTATAAAAGGTTTAAAATCGTATACAACTTGAAAGTGAGTAAGATTAGGTCAGATCATGGTAAGGAATTTGAAAATTTCTTGTTTTCTAATTTTTGTGAAAAGAAGGGTATAATGCAGGAATTTTCATCTCCTAAAACTCCACAACAAAATGGAATAACTGAAAGGAAGAATAGAACTCTTCAAGAAATGGCTAGGGTAATGTTGCAAGATAAACATCTTTCTAAAAGGTTTTGGGCTGAAGCATTAAACACTGCATGCCATATTATTAACAGAGTTTTTATGAGGCCACAAAGTTCAAAAACTGCTTATGAGATTCTAAACAACAAGAAACCAAATCTGAAATATTTTCATGTGTTTGGTTGTGTGTGTTACATTCTGAATGATAGAGACCAACTTCGAAAGTTTGACTCTAAAAGTGACAAAGGTTTTTTCTTAGGCTATTCTAGAAATAGTAAAGCTTATAGAATTTTCAACCTTAGGATAAACACTGTTCAAGAATCTGTGAATGTTGTTTTTGATGATACAACTAACATAGCAGGAAAAAGTACTGAAGAAGATGTGTCTGAACATATTGAGATTTCTACAGGAACTGGAAATTCTAGAAATTCAAAGGATGTTACACCTAATGCCACGACATCTGGGACAACATTCTCTGAAAATCC
The DNA here is from genome assembly GCA_037126765.1 of Stenogyne calaminthoides. NCBI lineage: Eukaryota > Viridiplantae > Streptophyta > Magnoliopsida > Lamiales > Lamiaceae > Stenogyne > Stenogyne calaminthoides. The sequence continues at coordinate 33,809,284 of JBBCBC010000008.1, read as the reverse complement.
AAAAACAGAAAGTTCAGAAAGCAATACTCAATACACTCATGACAAGGTACCTGCTTCCAGAATCATGAAAAGTCATCCTTCAAACCAAATCATTGGTGATTCTTCTGTTGGAGTACAAACCAGAAGAAGGGTAAACTCAAAAGATGTGGTAAGATCTGTTTGTATGTTTTCTATATGCAACATTGTTAATTCTGAATGTTATCATTCTGTAATTGAGCCTAAGAATATCAAAGAAGTCTTAAGTGATGAAAATTGGATAAATGTTATGCATGAAGAACTTAATCAGATTGAAAGGAATGATGTTTGGACACTAGTTCCAAGACCTGGTAACACTAATGTTATTGGAACCAAGTGGATTTTTAAGAACAAAACTGATGAGTCTGGAAACATAGTAAGGAATAAGGCAAGATTGGTTGCCCAAGGATACACTCAAGTTGAGGGTATTGATTTTGATGAAACATTTGCACCTGTAGCTAGGATTGAATCTATTAGATTGTTATTGGCTATTGCATGTTTTATCAATATCAAATTGCATCAAATGGATGTAAAGACTGCTTTGTTGAATGGTATCTTGAATGAAGAAGCATATGTTGAACAACCCTTAGAATTTGAAGATCCTCACTATCCTGATCATGTTTATAAGCTTAAGAAAGCATTGTATGGCTTGAAACAAGCTCCTAGAGCTTGGTATGGCAGATTAACTGACTTTCTTTTGCATTTTGGTTTTGTTAGAGGAGAAGCAGACAGGACTTTATTTATTAAACAAGTTGATGGAGGATTGATGATTACACAAATATATGTTGATGACATAGTATTTAGAGCAACATCAGACAAGATGCTGAATGAATTTGTTGAGGCAATGTCATCTACATTTGAGATGAGCATGGTTGGAGACTTGAATTACTTTTTAGGTCTGCAGATCAAGCAAAAAGATGATGGAGTCTTCATTTGCCAAAGCAAATATGCAAAGAACCTGGTTAAGAGATTTGGTCTTGAGAACTCGAAGCATATGAAAACACCTATGGGATCAACTCAGAAGTTGAACAAAGACAGTGTTGGTCAAGATGTTGATCACACACTATACAGATCCATGATAGGCAGTCTTCTTTATCTTACCTCTAGTAGACCTGACATTATGTATAGTGTTTGTGTTTGTGCTAAGTACCAAGCTAATCCAAAGGAATCTCACGTGAATGTTGTGAAGAGGATTATCAGATATGTTGCTGGAACAACAGATCTTGGTATATGGTATACAAAGGACACAAGCAGTGTATTAACTGGATATAGTGATGCTGATTGGGCTGGAGACATTGATGATAGGAAAAGCACAAGTGGTGGTTGCTTTTACATGAGTAACAATTTGATTTCCTGGCATAGTAAGAAACAAAATTGTGTTTCACAATCTACTGCATAATCTGAATATATTGCTGCTGGTAGTTGTTGTTCACAACTTTTATGATTAAAAAAGATGTTTGATGACTATGGACTTGAGAATGATATTCTGACTGTGTTTTGTGATAATATTAGTGCTATTAACATTTCTAAAAATCCAGTACAACATTCTCTTACCAAGCACATAAGTATAAGACATCATTTCATAAAAGACCTTGTAAAAAAGGAAATTGTGAAGTTAGAGTATGTTCTCACTGATAATCAACTTGCTGATATTTTTACTATAGCCCTTGATCATGAGAGGTTTTCCTTTCTGAGGAAATCTCTTGGTTTGTGTACTATCTGAGTTCTGTAGGGTGGATGTTGCAACAAATGTGTCAACATTTGAAGCAACATCAGGTTTGATTTTTGTAGCACTTGGTTGATTTGATCGATTCTCACTGATTAAATGATATTTTGGGTAAAATTCTTATTGAGGCAAGTCATTGTGTTTCTATCTGGGCACACACTTCTTAAATGCACTAAAAAAAAAATACACACATTGGATGTAATCTCTCACTGAGTAACTATGGAGCACGGAGTTTGATACTACGAAGTCTTCTTTTCAAAAGGTGATTGAGGTAACATCAGTTTGCTCATAATCCACTGAGTAACTATAGGGCACGGAATTCGCTACTACGATGTTCTCTTTTCAAAAGGTGGATCAATATGAGTTAAGTGTATGAAAATAAAAGAAAAGATGAAAAGTGTAACATTGACTGAGTAAATCAGGCAAAATAAATGTTGAAGTGTGTGTGTGTCGTTCTTGATTGCAACATTGACTTGGTTTGACTGAGTTTTACTTGGATAATTATTTAATTATGACTATTTGATTAAATTGATTATTTAATACAAAAATTAGTCACACTCTATTTAATTTCAGGTATTGTACATTGTTTTATTTCATATTTTCGGGAATTTTGTTTTGTAAAAATGGGCAGAAATCGTGTGGTTTAGATATTGGAAGTAGTGGGAGTGATGGTTTCATCACATTGTACCTCATGATCTCCATTTCTAAAACATTCACTTTGTGGGATCATGGCTTGTAACATGCTGATTTCGGTTTCTATTTAAGGATAGAATGGGTGTTGATTTTTGTACTTAAACTTGAACTGAGTTTTGCATACGAAAGTTTGAAGAAGTTGAGGTATTACTGGTTTTGTCATAAAGTATTAGTTGGAATTGAATTTTTAATTCTATTTGTCACTAAATCTTTTTGATATTTATTGCAAAATGGCTGGAAATCAAAACACTTCACCAAACACGCCTTCAAACCCTTCCTCTGAAAACCCTGAAATCGCGAACCCGCTTGATCTTCTTGCATCAATGGTGACTTCGATCGATTCACCAAATGCCACACCTACTGCTGAGTCATCCAACCCAACACTCCAAGAAACTCTAAACCCAGAACCAATTTCGGTTGCATTCCCTGAAACCGAACATCCGCTGAATGTGAGCGAGGCAATCATTTCGCTTCAACGCTCTGAAACTCCGGCGATGATCATTTTTGGAGAATTTGAGGTAAACATCCTACCATTCTCAAATGTCTCATCCTTGAACCCTCCTCGTTGTGTTTTCCTAGACGATTTCACTGTTGGGGCCGAAAATTCAAAACCTACTGCTGAAAATGTTGAGCCCGCGCAACCAGATGCTCAAGCTGATGTTGAGATGGAAGATACTTCCATGGGGGAGACCATTGAGAAGGCTAAGGCTGACATTGCTGCTGCTGGTCCTTCCTCCAATAAGCTGAAGAGGAAGAGAAGCCCTGTGAAACCAAGGAGAAGGTCGAACCACTACAAGCCCAGGGTTGACTACTCTGAGATAAAGAGGGGTAAGATTTATGATTTGGGTCAAGCCTCAAGGCCTATTGATGTGTCTGATTCATCTGAATCAGAAAAGAGTTTGAAAGGGGCTGAGGAAAATGAGAAATCTGCTGAGGAAGTTGAGCACTCTGTTGAGAAGAACGTTGATGAGGAAAATGAGAAATCAATTTCTGAAGAAACTGAACCAAGTGAAGCATCTGAGCCTGCGGCTGATGCTGATGATGATGATGATGGGACTACTAATGCTCATGCTGATTCAGAGAGTTCTGATGAAATCATTCCTCTTGCTGAATTGTTGGCTAGGAATGAGAAAAGAACAAAATCCAGAAATGATCCTGAAGCTGCTACAAATGCTAGAACTGAGTTGAGAACAAAGAGAAGGCATGAACATGTTGCTGACTCTGATGCTGATGAAGATGTTGAGCAAGGTGCTGCAACACCATCAGGTGAACCAGATGACCCTGATGATCCTGATGAATCAGACTCAAGTAGTTCAGGTAACACATCTTCTAAACCTGATGATGATGAAAGTGATGATGAATATCATGGTACTGCTAGTCCTAAATTTGCTATTATGAGAAGGAGACTTTTATTATCCTCCTATTTGCTATTATGAGAAGGAGACTTTTATTATCTGAGAGGAGGATAAGAGTTTATGAATTTGATAGGCAAAATCTGATTCAATTCTTTGAGGAAAGGAACCTTTTGCATGTTGTACAGTTTGCTTCACCTTTCTTTGACACTTGGGTATATGAATTCTATTGCAATCTGAAGAAAGGAACTGGTAGAAGGAACTCTAGGAGATATGGAAATGTGAGGTTTAGAGGTCATAATGTAGGCTTCAATCCTAGTGTGATAAATGCTTTCTTGAGAATACCTGATGTAGATGAAGAAGTTGTCCCTCCTTTGAATGAAATTATGACTGCTATTATTGGTGGAATGGTTAGGAGATGGACAACAAAGGTGTTGTCATCCAAGTTGACAAGTCTATTTTCAGTTGTTCACAAATTTGTTGTGTACAACTGGTTGCCAACTACCAACACTACCAAGATCACTGAAGCTCAAACTATCCTGATGTATAAGATAGTGGTCATGAATAATTTCAATCTGGGAAGAACAATTTTTGATCATGCTATGAAGTGTGCAGGTGGTAAGAAAAGTGTTTTACCATATCCATGTATGATCTTTGCTCTGCTGGACAGATTGGACATTGCTAGGGAACCTGTTGAAAGTCTTGGTGGGATGATTCCTGATTTAGGAATCTCCAAATTTATGTTGAGAGGAAACAGGATTAGAGACTTACCATACAGGAGGCCTAATGCAGAAGGAGATGAAGCTGAACCTGAGGTTGTTGAACCTGCTGTTCAAAATCCGGATGTTGCACCAAATACTGGCAACAATGATGGTGACACTGACTTGAGAAATTCTCCAGTTCAGTCTGTTACTATTCACAGGGATTTCATACTTCAGCAAAATGAGAATTTGCAGGATCAAATTGCTGAGTTGAATGTCATGAAAAGCTTCTGGGAGATGTTGCTTTCTGCTCCACCAGGGGGAGTATCACCTGATGCTCCTGAAGTTCCTGCTGATGTTCGTTGTTCCAGGTGTTGTGCATGAAGAAGGTGAGCCAGATCCTCCAGCTGAACAAGGTGATGATGATGAGGCTGACATTGATGATATCATAGAGGAAATCTTTGGTGATCTCCCATGATGGTTTAATGGGAGAGTTTGATTTGAGATCATGAAGATAGGGGGAGTTAAGAACAAGTTGAGGGGGAGCATGTGCAGGACTTGATGATGCTGCAGCTGATTGTTTCAGTTTGATCACCTCCAACTCTCTTTGTTTGTCCTTCTTTATTCATATGATCTTATTTATGTTTTTACAAGTTATTTACTAAACTCTGTTCATTTGGTTATGTAATTATTGAACAATAGTTGGTAGGTTTTGCTTGTTTATGTTTATGAATATTAGTATTAATGTTCTGATATTCTGTTTATTTTCAGTATTGATGATTAGTTTGCTCTAATGATCATAGTCTGTTGTTTTAGGTTAAGATATTATATCTTTGCTCTGATATCCTTGTTTACATTGCTTTGATAATCTTACCTTTTGTTTTGGAAAAGAGTAGTTTGTGTAGATTGTTCAGAATGGTCTGTTAACTTTCTTCCTGGCAGCTCTACTCTATTTCCTTGATTGGTGAAAATATGTTCAAGTAATATATGTTCTACTTTATCTGCAAGCTTAAGGATTGATACATATTGTATTTGTATCATTTTTCCTTACTCCGAGATGTTCTTACATCTTGCTCTGATGAGTTTCAATGTAATATACATATGCTCTGATATGTTATATGCTCTGATATCTTTTACATTCATTATGCTCTGACAAGTTTTTCTCAAACAAATGAAATTGTTTGATGATGTTTATTTGATTCTTGATAAGCTACAAAATGGTTTGACACTTAGTAGTGCAGCTGATATGATTATGAGCTCTATCATGCACGATGACGATGTATTTGTTATTTGGTGTGTCAGAAAGTAAAAGATCGAATGGGGGAGATTGTTGATGTTGCCACCGATGTTACAACATTGGTTACAACATCAGTATTCGTCATTTCTTCTTAACCACTAACACTTCTATGTTCAATGTTGTCTTTGATGTTGTTGACTGCAGGTTGACGATCTAGGTTGTTCTGCAAGATTCCAGAAGGTTCCACAAGCTTCAAGAATCGAGTAGAAGGGACTAGATCATGCGTCTGTTTTCAGAAGATTGGAGAAGACCTACTAATTGGGGTAGATACAAAGATCATGGGAGAGTGGATGGAAGAGTTTCTAGATCCTTCAAGGAGGCTCTAGTAAAGCTACACGAAGTCTATAAATAGAAGACCTTGATGTTCATATCAAGTGCCGAACATTGCCATTAATCATGTGTTGTTTAGTCGAAGCAACAACCAAGCATCAACTATAGAGTGCGTGAGTGCATCCAAGAGTGATAGGGTCATTGTTGTGGAGTTTTTATCCATAGAGAGTAACTGTAGGGTTTACAATACCTCGAGTTGGTGCTGGATTTGTTTTATGTGGAATGTTAATCTCGGTGTTAGATAGTTTCATACTCATAGAACAGTCACCTTTGGTAGTGTAGAGATACACCTAGTCTTTAGATCATATGCTTGATCTTGCTTTAAGAGGATTCGATTTGTGAACCTCTTTGTATTCATTATTTTGATAAATAGTGATTTCGGCCATAAGGCATCACAATCTATATTGATATAGATTGTGCAAAGTCTTATTAATTTCGTGTGTTGTGTTTCTGAGTCTTCTGTTGTTTCTGTTTTTTGAATGTTACTTTGAGTGTCACAACATTCAGTGTAACATTACTCTGATTTTACTAAACACAACCCCGTGTCACACACTTTCAATTTTCTCCGAGAGGAGGACCGAACCCCTGAGATTCCAAGGCTGTCTGTTCAAGATTATGTTGCATTCACTTCGGTCAATGAATACGAATATGAAGAGTCCATCTCCGATGGCAAAAACTTTGAGGGAAAGAACTGGGTTCCAGATTTTCTTAATTGCAATCTCAAATTTGGCGAGGCTGGTGTTTTTTCGCATGGCCAGGCTAAGCGATCTGCCGAAGTTGTGGGATGTAAAAATACATCGATAGGGGAGCATTCCACCTTAGCTTGCCACGCTACTGACGTCGACATTCTCGCGCTTCGGCCCATCATTCGCCGCGGCCACGTTAGGCTTCCTCTAAGGCGGAACGCTCCCCTACCAATGTATTTTTACATCCCTCAACTTCAGCAAATCGCTTAGCCCCATTCATCTTCGGTGCAAGAGCGCTCGATCAGTGAGCTATTACACACTCTTTCAAGGGTGGCTGCTTCTAGGCAAACCTCATGGCAGTCTCTGCACCCCTACCTCCTTTATCACTGAACGATCATTTAGGGGCCTTAGCTGGTGATCCCCAACCAGAGCATTCACTGGGCAAACCAAGTTGTCAGGAGAGATGTCAATAATAGAGGATTCAACTTCAGTGAGAGAGAGCTCGCACAAAAAGGCTCAATTTTCTGCCATATTTGTCGAGGAAAAGCCAATGGGGCGGATTTGTGGGCTACTGAGGGAATACAAGATCAGATAGTGGATGGGAGAGCACCATTCTCCATTTATTAGATAGAGAAAAGGCCAAGAAGAAGACGCACAGCCGTAAGCGGCTCCACAATTCCTCGTATAAAACCCATCCCAAAGGGGTTAGAGAGAGAAATATTGCAGAGCATTTTTTAAAATGGGTATTTGTGAGTGGTAAGTTATGTTTTTAATCGATTTTGACTAATTATCAATTGACCTTCATATGATTTAAGAGAAAAAAGGTGCATGTACAATTATAATTAAAAAGCCTGTAAATCATGTCTATAAATTCTATCACTATTATGCATAAAATTTATTATTGTTTAAAAAATGTTTTATTTTTTATACAGTGATAGTTCTTGTGCATAACATTGATAATTTTTATGCATAATAGTGATAAATTTTGTACATAATAGTGAACTCGGGTTTACACCAAGTTTTAGTCATTATAATTTGATTTGTGATGAAATGTGGCTTTAATACGAGTTCAATTACCTAACAATCACAAAAATAAAAAGGGAATGCTTGTAAGTTAAAGTGCGAGACAAGATTTGGGGGAATGTATGAATTCCCTCTAAAGTGCAGTGTTGTTGTGTACTGATTGTGTGGTGAATATGGATAGACCAACCTCCACTCTCTTACGTTTATACTAGAACCAGTAATTCAAGCCCAGCCGATGAGTTAGCCCAGCCAACCTGAATATAAGCATGAGTTGGGCTTTAAAAATATAGGTCCAAAAAAACCTGATCTATTTGTCCCGCGGGCTAATGGTCGACCCGATGGCCCGACTAACTATTACTTCCTCCGTCCCAAACCAGTTTCACACTTCTCTTTTTTATTTGCCATACATTAGTTTTCACCCAAAAAGTAAATTTTACTCATGCATACATGATTCTTACCCTAAAATAATTAACTCAAAGATGCACAATTAAAATTTATTTGACCTAAATACCCGTACTTTCTCACTTTATTAAAGTAAAAAGCATTTTTTTATAATAATTTGTCATTTTACTAGGATTGAGACTTTTGAATTTTATAAAAGTATGTTTGAAATTGTATGTGGGTGTTTTTTAGAGATGTGTAAAATATTGTAACATGTTACACAACAGTAAACAACGGAAGACTTAAAAACACGTGCAAATAATTTCAAAACTTTACTGTCTCAAGACGAAATATTCCTATATAAAGCAGTGATACAAACATAGATCTTGTACATTGACTCTAAGATCTAGAAAGGGTTGATTGTAATGAATTACACAATCAAATGATTTATTCTATGGATCGAAAACTAGTCTCCTTTGATCCTAATCAATCTAAGAATAAATACAATTGTTGCTTGAAATGTGACAACAATTTCGCAACCTAAACACCAGAGCAACAACCCTGTCAACCTAGATGTACTAGAACACTCAATAGACCGATATTGGTTTTCTACGTTTATTTTTGTTGATCTTTGCAGCTTTTATATATAGGCAACATACACAACTGCAATCTGAACAACTTAAGTTTGGAAGGGTATAAAAGTACTTCCTACACTAACTCCATCTTCCTTGAAAGTCTCTCTATGATGTCCTTAGTACCTCACTCTTTGAAACTGCTACCCCATGACCTGGAACCTTCTAGGTCGTCATTCTACATTTAAAGACATTGAGAAATATATATAAAAAAGTGTTAGTGTTAGGAGAAAGAACAAATTCAGATGTTGTCAAAAATGTTGCCCAACATATTATGGAACAAACTTTCAACATCAAAAATTTCCCCCAATTCGGTTTTTCTACTACAACACACCTGATGTACGTTCAATAATAACATGTGTTAAGTAAGAAAATAGATTTAGTGAAATAAACCTACAAGCCAAATAAAAAACAAAACACTAAAAGTACAAAAAGTGTACTTTGTTTAAACTGATTCAAAACTACCTAAACAACTATTGTTCGAAAACACTTCAGAACACCCAAACAAGTCGTGTACCAAAATAAAATAAAGTTTTTAAACTGAGTAAAAACTAACAAACAACAACTACAAATAGAATTTTTTTTAAACCGAAGTAAGAGGAGAGGATTGGGCTGAATGTTGGGGTTATACGTGAAAGTATGTTTTTACTTTGTATAACCTATGTATTAAACACTTATTTACTGAAATAAATTATTTACCAATGTTGCTTTAAATATGATTGAATGTTATATATATATTTATTGCAAATCGTTCATAAAATAGCACGTGTTACACTGTAGTTAACGTGGTGATACCAGATCATAGAAGATCATGTTAACAGTCCCTTGTAAACAAGTGTGTGTTTCACAACTTAGATAGATCTGAATAATCTATTGGTAGAAGTTGATGTGTAAAGCTCAGATTGTCTTGTCTTGACCAAGAGATTACACTAGTGCATTTGATGTGCTCAAGCGGACCTACAGAGAGGATAAACTCATTCGCACTGACTTATGGGATGAAGAGTTAGACCTCAGTGGTTGTTGATTTCTTAATCTTTGTCACTTAATAAGGACTGTGTGTGATTAGTAGTTATTGTTGGAATTTAAAGGTACGTAAACACGTAATACGTGTGCAGCCGAATTAAACAGTTCACCAACAACGAACATATAATTACATAATTGATTACGTATAAACATAAAGAGAAATCTCACAGTAAACCGTATGCATATTTCTCTACTATGGTATTCATGTAATCCCCGTTCACGGACTTGCACAGATTTGCCAGTGTTGAATCTGAGACAGAATTTGCTAGGAAAATTCCTATTCTAGATTTTATGGAGAGAATTTGAACAACCGTATTATGAATCCCCAAGAGCTCATATATATAGGAAAGGACTAGATTAAATCTTAAGCTAACCTGATTGGGAAATAAATTTCCTAATCTTTTTTTAAATAAATCTCTAAGATTTATTTGCCACATATAAAATCTCTACGGATTTAATTCCCTTATATGAAAATCTCTACGATTTATTTCCATATACATTAAATCCTACAATTATATTCCAAATATAATTATTGGGAATTCTTATTTAATTAAATCTAATTTAATTAAATATTAATAATAATTAATTCCAAATTAATCTATTATTAATTAATTCTCCATAAATTAAATATTAAATCCAATTTAATATTTAATCAACCAACTATAATCCATAAAAGGGAATTACTTGTTGTGTGACCCATAGGCACTCATATATCGAGCGATTAGTCAAACAAACGGTCTTAATTGAACCCTAGATAATAAATCAGACATTCTCAATATATGAGGTACGTTGCGAGAAACGTGCAACTACCTGTAACTGAAACATGGGCTATTACGATTTCCTCCTTTCATTCGCGAATACTCGATTAAGCCTTGAACATGATGAAGTGTCTATTCAAATAACTTAATCATGTTATCTTCAATCACTAATTGATCATGTATGTCACACTTAGCCACAAAGTCTAAGTTGACATGCATCGGCCGATGACTTTGATCCAATTATGATGAGAAGATGAGTATTCTCTCTAAATCCACTTTGAGGAATGAATCCTATTCTTGACTCAACTACCATGCACATGCACTTCGTGATGAACCAAATCCAAGCAGTATCTACCCATGGTTAGGGTGCAAGCATTGGTCATGGTCAAAGTTCATCATCCCACACATGTCGTGCGTATTGACCTCAAGTCAAAGGAGTATCGCATCGCTCCCACTAACCGAGACACCCGTAGACACATATAGTAGAAATACATCAAACGGTTTCTCTGATGGGTATACCAATACCCTCTAAGGTATCTGTGCATCCATCATGAGATACCTAGTATCTCGTAGTAAGTGAGATCTTACTACACTCTCTAAGATTATGATGCAGATCGCACACCAATCTCCATTGTATCATCAATATCTTATTCTTGATGATACTTGATCGGGGTTATTTGAGAATCATGCTTAAGTCATCTGAGTTCTCACAACCTCAATGACAGCAACGACTCAAGGGAACACTTGTATGAATAAATGTAAACAATCAAACATAATATTCAAACAAGTGTATTGCCATACACTAATATTAAGTGAATTATAATATTAAATCAAACTGAATATCATCGAGCATTATGTCCTTACAATAGATTGTCTCTAGGACACTAACACTAACAGTTATTGTTTTGACTTATAAATGGGAAGAGAATCACTGCGACTTTGATACCCTATATCTTGGGCAATAATATTAATTACATGACAGTTGCTAATTTAATACAGAGAATTGTGTGCTTGCAATGTCTTGCATGATTGGTCCCCTTGGTGGGCTCGGAACCTTTATCATACCAAATCTTGCAAGTGGAATTATTTTTCCGGTATGGATAATAAAATTGAGCTGTCATTACTCCAATGATAAAGATATTAATTAATATAAAGTTCTTCAGTGGCTTAATTAATTAATGGACTAAATAATGTTAAATACGGGAAATAATAACCGGGAGCCATATTACCGTAATATGGGTTGAGATGGATAGTGCAATATTAATTATATAGTGGAATTAATTAATATTAATGGGCTGAATTATATTGTGGCTCAATATTGGAATTCAGAAGCCCATTGGGAGGTCCATCTTAATTCTCCTAAAGGCCCCTCAAGTAGCCAAATTAAAGTCCATTAATAAAAGGTGCTTAAAATAAATTAAATATTTGTTGCATTATTTTTTCTTTTTTTTTTAAATTAATTAAAGAAAAGAGGGAGAATGATTTTCTTGAAAAAAAATTTATGGAAAGGAGATAAGTACTCTTGCAATACAAGATTATCCCATAAATTCAAGAAATCTCCCACTTGACCTCTTTAATGGGTAATTTTCAAAATTATTAGAGAATAAAAGGGAAGAAAGATTTTCTTGATTTTCTTGAAAAGATTTTATGGAAAAAGATATGTATTCTTGGAATACAAGAATATCTCATAAATTCAAGAAAGATTCAATCTTGAATTTCTCCCTATTATTTTCTAAAATAAGGCATAAAAAGGGGTGTGAGATTTTTGTGGAAAAATACACATGGAAAGAAAAATATATGGGATATGTTCAAGATTTCTTGGAGATCGAGAAATGATTTTTCCTAACCCTAATTTGAGCCAAATTTTCGTCCACCCCCTCTAATATAAATAGGGGATGAATTTTTCATTCCCAACACAATTCTATGAGTTGGAAAAATTAGAAATCCACAAAGGTGATGCAACAATTATTTATTTTTCCTTTGTTTTATAAATTGTTTATTGGAGAACCTTCCATCGGGTTATTGAACGAGGACTTGGGAATACTTTAGAAGGACTTTTGGTTGGTAGACAGTTACTTAATCCTGTCCGTCTCAACGGTTGTCTCTCCAAAGGGTATGTTTACGTAAACTCCTAGAAATTCCTCATGCTAGGATCCTTTACGTGAAATATTATTTGCATGTTGTTGTTGGATTATTATTATTTGAATTCACTTAGGTTGATTCATGCTAGTAATAATTGTTAATTTAAATTTGTGTTTATAAGTTCATCCTGATAGATCCTGGCATAAAGTATCCCAACAACTGGTATCAGAGTCATGGTTCGGGCTCTGATCTTTTAAACTGTAATTTAAATTGTTGTTCATTAAAATTGAAATTGGATAGTAGAACTATTAGATCTGTTTTGCAGGTATCCAATTGTCATGGTATTTTAATGTGCTTATTTACATGCAAATAATTTATTGATTTTTTATTCGATTCGTTCGGATTTATTTTTCTTGTGAGAAAATCCACGAGTAGATTAGGCTATTTGTTTTATCCAATGTAATAGACTACTCTAGATCATAGGTTTATTTATTTTTGTAATAAATTATAACCGGATCGAAGACGAAGATGGAAGGCGAATAATTAAAAACTGTTACATACGTATGTTGGGACGCATGCATGCATGCGTCCGGACGACATCGGGCACGTGGGCTAGGGGCAACTCGGGCAAAGGATGGGCGAGGTCAAGCTCATGCTGCGACACAAGGCGCCGAGCAGAATGGGCCGCGCGCCATGTAAGGCGAACAGGTGGGGTGCGGGCGATGCATGCGGGCTGGGCTGGACGGAAGCAGGGGCGCGGGATCCTGGGCGCGGATGTATCCGGGCAATGCTTTTGCACGCCCATGCCGTGGGCAGCGGACACGGGATGGCCAACTCGGACCGGGGTGTGCACCTAGGCACGCGCGGACTCGTGTTTCGGGTCGTGAGCTACTCGTTGTGGAACGTCGTCCTAACCCAAGATGGAGGATAATTTTTTTGAAGAATTGTTGTGGTTTCATTGGGAGCTTTTCGAGACGAACGATGAAGGCCAACAAAGAGACGATTTCTCAAGATTGAGACTTGAAATTCAAACCATGACAGTTGGATATATGTGCCCAACTTGATTTATTTTGTCTTGATACTTGTTTTAATTTCATGCATTATTATTTGTTAATATGTTTGCATGATTTTTGAATTGTCAAAAAGAAAACCTCACTTTCGAAAATTACTAAGTATGTTTTATTGACAAATTTTATTCCGGATAATAAAATCACGTCAAATTTGACCTCCATGATCTATTTATTTGTGAATTCTTTTGGAGAAATTTCCCCCTCGGAACGGCCAAAAGACAGATTTCACATGAATAAATTCCCAAAAGGATGATTGTGAATTATTATTAGTGACGACGATTACCCTCCCCCGAGGCTCATTCAAAACGAAGTAATAATTCTGTATTTAATTATGGTTATTACTTAGGTATAAAATTGATATGCATATACTTCCCCAAAGTCCCTGTTAATTTTTTATTGGTCAAGTGGGAGCCGACTATTAATTGTGAATTAAAGGTTTGTAACTTGTTCTTGTTTGTAACCTGCTTGAATGTGTTTAAATAGACAGTTCACCCCACATGACCTATTTAAACTGTTTTGAGATGTCGGCTGATGCATATTCATATTATTTTGAGATTTTGATATGAATGATGTGATCAAAATTATGTGGTTATTTGTGCTTATACAATCGTTATTTATTTCAGTTCAGCATGTCGAAACCTTTTAATCCACTGTATGATATACTTAAAGATCATCAGCTAACTGGTGAAAAATATGTTGATTGTAAACGAAAACTTATGATTGTCCTAACTGCACAAGGATCCAAATGGGTGTTTGACACACCAAAACCCAAAAAACCAGCTGAGGATGCTAGTATATGGGACGAGATGGAGTATAGTGAATGGGAGTTGGCAAATGAATTGATGAAGGACACAATCTTGACACATATGTCAGATTTGTTAAAACGTCTTCATCAAGGATTTGAATCAGCTACAGACATTATGCGAAATCTCAAAGCAATGTTTGCATATCCGACCCATATGGCAATCCGAAGCATAAGGCATGAAATGACCGAGCTAAAAATGGAAGAAGGAACGAACGCAAGGGAGCACGTTCTTAGGGTTATGGTTCATTTTGAGGAACTTGAGATTCTTGGCGAAAAATGTGATTTCAAAACTAAAGTTGATTTCATTCTCCATTCTCTGCCAAAGAGCTATGATCACTTCTATCTAGAATACCTGATGAGTGATATGGAATTCACTGTGGATGATCTAGTAAATGCTCTTACATTGGTCGAAGAGAAAATGGGGAACAAGAAAACGAACTTGGTTGCAAAGGGGTCTTCTTTTCCTTCTAGGCCAATTGGTGGTAAGAATGATGAGAAGACAAAGGGGCTTAACCAAGTCGGCTCAACGTCCATCAAAAACGAAAGTCTAAGTAAGAGGAAATGTTTGGAGTGCGGTGAAAAAGGATACTGGAGGTCTGCCTGTTCCAAGCCCAAGTGGGCCGGAAAGAAAGGTAATTCTCACGCACTAGTTATTGAAACTTGTTTAGCGGCGTATGCTTCCCATTCGTGGGTAGTTGATACGGGATCCACTGATCATATTTGTTTCAAGTTACAGGGGTTCAAGCTGACCTGGCAACTTAGTGGAAGTGAGATCCTCATCACACTGGGCGATGCTACGAGAGTAGCAGCTGAAGCAGTGGGAGACGTGTACCTGCCTTTTGAAGATATAATTTTAGTTTTTACAGATGTTCTTTATGTTCCTATTTTTCGGAAAAACCTTATTTCAGTTTCTAAACTATTTTCTGATGGATATTATGTTCGTTTTAATAAGCAAGTTACTGTTTTTCGTAACTATGTGCTTATATGTCATGGAACTTTACGGAACAATCTCTATATTATTAATTGTGCACACCACTCACAAAATGCATCTTATAACACATCGACTGTTTCGAACAATAAGAGAAAACGTTTAGAAAATGTGAATGAGACACTTCTTTGGCATCTCAGATTAGGTCATATTAATCTAAATAGGATCCAAAGGTTGGTGAAAGATGGTTCACTGTCGGACCTACAACTTGAACCACTTCCAACCTGCGAATCATGTTTGGAGGGTAAAATGACCAAGAGGGCATTTGGAGCCAAGGGGACTAGAGCTACAGAAGTGTTGCAAATCGTTCACACTGACGTGTGTGGTCCAATGTCAACCAAAGTTAGAGGTGGCTATGAGTATTTCGTGACTTTCATCGATGATTACTCAAGGTTCGGGTATATTTTCCTCATGAAACACAAATCAGAAACCTTTGATAAATTCAAAGAGTTCAAAGCCGAAGTGGAGAATCATAGGGAAAAGAGTATCAAGTTTCTACGATCTGATCGTGGAGGCGAATACCTCAGTGATGAGTTTTTGAACTACCTGTCAGATGAGGGTATTGTTTCCCAGTTGACTGCACCCGGAACCCCTCAATAAAATGGGGTTGCAGAACAAAGAAATATCACTCTTAGAAATGGTCAGATCCATGATGAGTTATTCAGATCTACCCAAGTCGTTTTGGGGTGTCACGCCTTGGAAACAGTGGCTTATGTTCTGAACTTAGTGCCATCATAATCGGTTACCAAAACCCCTAGAGAGTTGTGGACAGGGAACAAGCCCAGTCTGAGACATCTAAGGATCTGGAGGTGTCCGGTATACACGCAAGACAAGGAAGTCGGTAAGTTAGACGCACGTTCGGAG
Source organism: Stenogyne calaminthoides (assembly GCA_037126765.1). Lineage (NCBI taxonomy): Eukaryota > Viridiplantae > Streptophyta > Magnoliopsida > Lamiales > Lamiaceae > Stenogyne > Stenogyne calaminthoides. Next base: position 33,792,858 of record JBBCBC010000008.1, on the reverse strand, counting down.
CTAAGGTTGTTTACAAGATATCCCATGGGAACGAAAGGGTGTATGTTCTATGGTCCCGTTGATCAAAAGGTGGTAATCAGTACGCACTTTAGATTTTTGGAAAAGACTTTATGAACAATCGAAAGCCCAAAAGTGAGATTACCTTAAATGAATTAAGAGGGAAAACTCATATACCAACTGTACAAGTTGATATACCAAGCGTCACACCGACACAATCGGAACCTCGTCGTAGTGGGAGAGTTGTCCAACAACCTGAGAGATTCATGGGGATAGGAGAATCTTTGGATTTGATCCCCGGGGATAATGAATCAGACCCCTGGTCCTACAAGGAGGCGGTCCAAGATAAGAATTCAGAATCCTGGCAAACTGCGATGGAAGCCGAGATGGGCTCAATGAATCATAATCAAGTGTGGGAGCTAGTTGAACAACCCAGTTGGGTAAAACCCATTGGATGCAAGTGGGTCTACAAGAGAAAAAGAGGACCGGACGGGAAGGTGGAAACCTTCAAAGCTAGGCTTGTGGCAAAGGGATACACTCAAAAGGAGGGTATCGATTATGAAGAAACTTTTTCGCCTGTAGCCATGCTTAAGTCCATTCGTATTCTCTTGGCAATAGCTGCGCGATCTAGATTTTGAGATCTGGTAAATGGATGTCAAGACAGCTTTCCTTAACGGAAGTCTTGACGAGGAAATCTATATGCAACAACCCGAAGGTTTTATCGTGAAAGGCCAACAAAACCTTGTTTGCAAGCTAAGGAAGTCCATTTATGGACTGAAGCAAGCATCTCGGGCTTGGAACCAATATTTTGATCAGGTAATCAAATCTTATGGGTTTGATCAAAATGATTTCGAGATTTGTGTGTATAAGAAGTGTGACGGAACTACCTTGGTATTCCTAGTACTATATGTAGACGATATTCTGCTCATCGGAAACGATGTAAAGGTTTTGTCAGACGTAAGGGTATAGCTGTCAAAATAGTTTGATATGAAGGACTTAGGGGAAGCAGATCATATTCTTAGGATCAAGATCACTCGAGATCGCAAGAAAAGAATGATAGGTTTATCGCAAGCTTCATACATAGATACCGTTTTGAAGCGATTTAGCATGCAAGATTCCAAGAAAGGGGTGTGAGATTTTTGTGGAAATATACACATGGAAAGAAGAATATATGAGATATGTTCAAGATTTCTTGGAGATCAAGAAAAGATCTTTCCTAACCCTAATTTGAGCCAAATTTCCGTCCACCCCCTCTAATATAAATAGGGGATGCATTTTTCATTCCCAACACAATTCCATGTGTTGGAAAAATTAGAAATCCACAAAGGTGGTGCAACAATTATTTATTTTTCTTTTGTTTTATAAATTGTTCATTGGAAAACCTTCCACCGGGTTATTGAACTAGGACTTGGGAATACTTGAGAAGAACTTTTGGTTGGTAGCCAGTTACTTGATCCTGTCCGTCTCAACGGTTGTCTCTCCAAAGGGTATGTTTACGTAAACTCCTAGAAATTCCGCATGCTAGGATCCTTTACGTAAAATATTGTTTGCATGTTGTTGTTGGATTAATTATTATTTGAATTCACTTAGGTTGATTCATGCTAGTAATAATTGTTAATTTAAATTTGTGTTTATAAGTTCATCCCGATAGATCCTGGCATAAAGTATCCCAACACTGAACACATCAGTTGCATCTTCAAAGAGTCTACACATACTCCCACCATCTTCAAGAACTCCCCCTAAATGTATTATTTCCAACTCTTTAGATGTTCAGATTTGCATACAAGCCTTGCAGCTCCTCTTCCATCTTTAATTCTTTAGCAACTTCCTCAACACCTTCATCGATGATTCTTTTGGTGTCTTCATCTTCCTCAGGTCCATTTGTTTGAACACCACTAAGCCCAACACCTCCAGCATATGCATGTTCTCCAGTTTCAGCTACATCAGAAGTCCTACCCTTGTTGGAGTAGAATGAGCATCCTCCAAGATTTTGCCTTTGATTAGAGCATCGATAGAACCACGTAATAAATCAATTTGAGAATGTATATAAGAATGTTATAGCTAGAATTGACCGAGCGTATGAACAATCACTCACAAAGGAAAACAACACACACAAATAATGAAAGAGAGACAGATTTGGTGACCCGGTTCGCCAAATTTGACTACGTCCGGGGGCAATACCAAGCCAAGAATTTTCTTATAATATCTGCCTAAACTCTAAGACTTTTGTCCTCTTAAAATGTGCATTACAACCTATATTTATAGGCTGTGAGCTAGGGTTTACATAGTGATCCCTTTCGTGGGCCGGAAACCTCGGCCCCCTAGGATTTCCTGCTGGCTAGTAACAGAATCCCTCATTCTTGGCATAAATCTCGCCTGTAGCTGGACTTTCCCTTGTTATGCCCTGAATATCCGCCTCCATAATTACTTCGCGATCTCATCCCATAATTCAGCCCATTCTCTACGGGAAAGTCGTTGGGCTGGGGCGACCAGGCATGGATGGTCGTTCTTGAGGTGCTCGCTATAACTTGGTCGCCGACTCCCCGATGGTCGCCCTGGAGTGATCGCCTCATCATGACGAGGCCTCAACAATTGCCCCCTAGGTCGCTAGCGAGATGGTCGCTGGTCGACCTGGTTCGTACTTCGCGGTCACCTAGGGCGACTTCCGTCTGTGGGCCCGAGTAAGTTCAACTGTCGCCTCGAGAAGGTAGATGATGACGGGACTCCTGCAGGTCATGATGGCGTGTAACCATCACATCCCCATTCGCCCCCTTTTTGAATTGATATTTGCATTCGAGTCCCCCCTTCTTATAAATAGATCTCTTCGTCTTTGATAAATCATTTTTTTGCTTCTTCGAGTGTTTCTCTGCAAGCTTCATCCTCCGGTGCTTTGCACGGCCAACTGGTAAGCGCAACCCTTCCTTCTCTTCTCTTCACTTCTAGCATAATGTTTATGCCCCCCGGTGGCCATCTTCGTCAAGTGGGGGGGAGCCCTCCTTCACTATTTCATCGGGGTCAGATTCCCCGGTGAGGGAGGTTTTATCGGTCAGAGCGTCGAGTGGCGAGGTTCAATCCAGCGGCATGGGCCTTTCTCGTCCAGCCCGGGGGAACTCTCTGATTGATCTGGAGGTGTTTGGTCCCCTCGAGGATCTGGTGGTTCTTACGCCGAAGCGGGGGGTGGGAGACCCTCTGGGTGGCCCTCCTGAGGAGCCGGAGACCTCTGCTCGCCGCGACCAAGACCATCCCAACTTTTTTGATTATTGAGTCTATCGGGCCAGGTTCCACCTCTGTCGACCACTTCGTCCCGTAGTCCATGCTGCGACCAAGTCCAGATTTTTCATAAATGACAAGAAATACCTCTCCATAATGTCGGAGGCTGATCTGGACGCAACTCATTGCCAATTTGAGACCCCGTGCGACGTGTTTTTCTATTGCCCAGATGAGTCCAAGAGGGCCGACCAGCCCCCATGAGGAGGTTATGGATGCCGGACTTCGATTCCCGCTCCACCCGATAATCTCTCATCTACTGGCCGCCTGGCACGTTGCCCCGGTGCAGATTACTCTGAACGGGTGGAGTTACCTTCTGGCGACTCTGATGGTACTCGGACAGGCTAGCCTTTATCGACTACCCACGCCAATAGAGTTAAACTACTTTTGGTCGTTGGTCGCCCAACATGGCCAGGAGGGTCATTATGCATTGAAGAATCGTCATGGCCGGCGGATTGTGTGGGGAATAGTCAACAAGGTCAAAAACTGGCACCCCCGGTGGTGGTTTGTGGCGGGAGCTTGGCAAAGTGCCTCCCCGGGTTTTATTTTGGAGGATTCCTATACCCACCGGCTTCCAAGATCGGGCTCCTCGTAAGGTCCATTCATGTGGGGGTGTCAAGCATCTCCGTACTAATCTAATTTCCCTTGTCTCTCTTGCAGGTTTGTTCGTTGCTGATGAGAGCCAGCTGAACCGACTGCTTGTCGAATTGCTTTCGACTATCCTTGGGAGGAAAGACACGTTGAGCTCTATAACTCTTCCTCTGAGAGGTTGTGGGGAGGGCTACAAACGTACCCTCGCGAGATCGGTCACCTTCGTGAGTCTCTTTTGGTAAACTTTGTTTGAACCCCCTTTAGGATTCCCCATTTAAATATTAAATGCGCTCTCCTGCAGCTCCTTGCATACCCGTCCAAGCGATCGCCCCAACCGCCGCACAAATGGCCTCCGTCGGAATCCCGCACTCAATTTCTCTCGGACTGGGTCCGCGGCGCGGCCCACGTCCTCGTCCCGTGGGGGCATGGTGGAGATAGGAGGGTCCTCTCGGGCGGATCTCTCAAAGGATAAAAGGAAGGCCAAGGAGGGGCGAGAAGGTGCTCGCCCGTCCCGTTCAGAAGGCTCCCCCACACGTAAGTGTGGCCGCACGGGCAACCATTCTCCTCGCGCCTCTGGGGATGGGAGCGCTTCCCAATGAGAACCTATCCTCGCTTTGCCCCCCCACGTCGACTCCCCTCCGCGCATAGCGCCCGGGTTCTCTGGGGATCGCACGTTCATGGGATTCGACGTTGATCTTTCCGGGGCGTAAGTCTTCCTCGAACGTCTAACTCCTTTAATGTTTTCACAAATGTCTGACTTGCTCTTGTCTTTACAGGTTTGTCAACTTCCCGCCGCCCGTGGCTGACTATCTTCGTTTGAAGGTGCCCCCCATCGTCGGGGTTTCGCTGGACTGGCCTCGGTACATGCGGCACTCCGTGCGAGATGTGCCCCGGTGTTGGTCTCTGGACGACCACCACGCCGCTTCTTCAAATAGCAAGGAGAACAACTTGTACACCGCTCTGATCTATTCTCAGAAAGCGGCCACGTTCCTCGAGCGGGTCATCGAGCAGAATGATCAGGACTTGGAGACCTCCTGCTTGGCCCTCGATGAGCAGAAGAAGAATTTGGAGGAGGCGGCCACGGCCATGTCTCGAATGGAAGTCGATCTGAAGGCTGCGCAGGAGCGGTCGGCCGAGCTAGCCTTGCAGGTGGCAGAGGTGAACACGAAATAGCGCGCTGAAGTCGATTCGCACCGCCTCAAGCTGGTGACGTTACGAGGCCTGGTCGACGAGCTTACTCATCAATTGGCTGAGTCCCACTCCTTGGCGGTGGACTATGAAGCCAAGGTTGGAGAGCTCGAGCTCCAGATGTCGAAAGAGGCTTCCCTCCGTGCCATCAACGATGCCGCGCTGGGGATCTTCTCCTACATCAATGCATATGTTGATGTCCTCCGGGCCGTTTACCGTCATGATCCCTCCTCCGACCATTCCGTGCTCGTGGAGGATTTCAAAGCCTTTGTTACCGATTGCATGCCTGAGGTCGACGTGGTTCTACCTGTGGCGGACTTGGCAGATTTTGGCATTGATCTGTCATTTCTGGCCCCGGGGAGTAGGTTGGTGTGGTCGGGCAAGGGTTCCAACCATGAGGAATCCCCCGGGGAGGTGCATGTTGACCTCGAGACATCGCACGTGCCCCCGTCGGAGACGGTTGTCGACGATGGTGCAACGGCGGCCGCACCAGGTGGCGAGGTGGCTGGAAGCGAGGATCGGGCGGGTGACCAGGCTGTGACGGATAGGTCGAGGGATGGTGTTTAGGGTCCCCCCTTTCTTTTGCTAAGGGCGTCTTGGAAGATGTTATTTTCCTTTTCTGTCTTTTTTTTTTCACATGTACGCTGATCGGCCCTTCGGGGTATAATCTTTGTAAATGGCCCCTAAGCCTTTCTATTTTGATGAATGGATTGATCCTCTGAATTTGTCATTTCCGCGCATTTATGTACTTGTTTCTTACTTTATTTCTTAGAAAGTTGGTCTTGCAAACTTGGACATGCACCGGCGACTATGTGCCTTGCCTGTGTCCTAACCGCCGTTTGAATACGGAAAGATGTTAATGGACTGTGTTTTGATCGTCTTATCTTATGCGATGTATCTAAACTTTGGCTTAGTCGTGTTATGGTGTTGTCTTTTAAAAAGACCGTCATGCCTTGGCTGGCGGCCAATGCAATGACGACTTTATGGACGCTGGTTCCAAGTGATGCTTTATGTCGTAGGTGGTCGACTTGGCGACCATCACAAATGACTTGACCTTCGTTGTCTATGTCGTTCCTGGGGTAGTTCTTAGACGACTTATTCTAAAAACTTGCGAGGAAATCTAAAAATGCAACTTTTTATAAAATGTTTCGACTGAAAACTATCGAACTATTACAAAGTTTTGATAGGCAAACCAGTAGGCGGGCTCTTAGCTGGCACTTACTGATAGTACTTCTTGAGGTGGGCCGCGTTCCACGGATATTGCACCGGCGTGCCGTCCGGGTCTTCGATCTCGTATGCCCCGCTCGCTAAGCACCTGGATATTTTGAACGGCCCCTCCCAGGTGGGGCTGAATGCCCCCTTGGGTACCCCGAGTACCTTTTTCAGGACGAGGTCGCCTTTCTTGAACTGTTGGGGCTTGACTTTTGAGTTGTAGTATTTTTCACTCTATCGTTTGTAGCAGGCATTTCTCAGGTTAGCCTCTATCCTTTTCTCCTCTAGCAGGTCCAAACTAGTCGTCATAGCCATGTCGTTGTCGTTTGAGGCTTTGTTGCTTGTTCGATGTCTCGTTATGGCGACTTCCGCTGGTATTACCGCTTCTGCTCCGAATGCGAGGGAGTAGGGTGTTTCTCCAGTGGAAGTTCTGCAGGTTGTCCTGTATGACCACAATACTTCGGGCAGTTCGCTTGCCCACCTGCCCTTTCCTCCTTCAAGTTGAGCTTTCAGTGTATGTTTGATAATTTTGTTGATCGCCTCGACTTGCCCGTTGGATTGAGGATGGTAAGGGGTGGAGAAGAGCTTTGTTATCTTCCATTTCCTGAAGAACGCGTCGATCTTGAGTCTGTCGAATTGCTTTTCGTTATCAGACATGATTGCTTGCGGGAGACTGAAGCGACAAATGATGTTTTTCCATATGAATTTTATTACGTTGTCCTGGTTGATCTTTGCGAGGGCCTCGGCTTCTGTCCACTTTGTGAAGTAATCGACTGCGACGAGGGCGAACCGCACGGTACCTGGGGCAGTGGGCAGGGGCCCGATGATGTCGATCCCCCATTTTGTGAAAGGCCATGGACTTAGGATGCTGGTTAACTCTTCTGGGGACATCTTAATCGAGGGGGCTAATATTTGGCATCGGTGGCATGTCTTTGAGTATTCGAGGGCGTCCCTCTTTAGAGTTGGCCAGAAATATCCTTGTCGGATGGTTTTGTGGGCTAGGGATTGGCCTCCCGTGTGGTTTCCGCAAATGCCCTCGTGGATTTCTCTCAGGATGGTTCGCCCCTCGGCCCTTGTCACGCATTTGAGTAGCGGGATGCTTAAACCTTGCTTGTACAAGTTGTCGTCGACCATCACATACCTTGCTACTCTCATTTGCAACCGCCGGGCATCCACCCTATTGTCGGGCAGGTGTCCTGTCTTTAGATATTCGAGTATCGGTGTCCTCCAATCCTCGTGGTCGACATCCATCGGGTCAGTGAAGGCGACCAGGGAGTGCGTGGTGGACGGGGAGGTTAGTTTCGTGATGGTGACATCTCTCATGTCTGCTGGCCCTTCTGATGTTGCTAGCCTGGCTAAAGCATCTGCTTGGGAATTTGCGTTCCTGGGTATCAGTTCCACGTAAACTTGCTCGAATTTTTCGAGTATGCTACGGACGACTTCTTGGTATGAGGTCATTCACTCGCATCTAACCTCATACTCCCTCGACACTTGACACGCGACCAGTTGCAAGTCGGTATGTATTTTCAACCTTCTTACTCCCATGGCCATCGCCATTTCCAGCCCTCCAATTAGGGCCTCGTATTCTGCTTCATTGTTGGTGGCCTGAAAGTCGAACATGATGGCCGTCTGGAAGGAATGACCGTCCAGGCTAGTCAGGATTATTCCCACCCTGGCTAGGGTTTGAGTGGCAGACCCATCTACGTAGAGCTCCCATGGGGGCCCTGCTGGAGCTTCCTGCGCGGCCATCGGAAAAGTGAATTCCACCATGAAATCGGCCAAGGCTTGTGCCTTGATGCCCGTTCATGTGGCGTATGTGACACTGAACTGGCCAACTTCGATCGCCCACTTTATGCAACGCCCTGCCATATCGGGGCAATGTAGTGGGTTCCTTAGGGGCAACGAGGTCAACACTTCCACCTGGTGGTTGAAAAAGTACGGTCATAGCTTCCTCACGCTCATTACGAGGGCGTAGGCGAGCTTTTCGAGGGGAGGATATCCCCTTTCCTCCTTTTTGAGTGCTTGGCTTACATAGTAGATTGGCAGGTAGTCTTGCCCTTCAGCTCGTACTAGGACCGAACTTAAAGTTGTTTCGGAGGCAGCCAGATAGAGGAAGAGTTTTTCCCCTGGGATGGGTTTGGCCAGTATTTTTGGGTTGGCCAGGTACTTCTTGATACCGTCTAGGGCCATCTGGACCTCCTCTGTCCACTGAAAATCGTTTTTTACTTTCTTCAGTGTGTCGAAGAAGGGTTTGCATCTGTCTCCCATGCGGGATATGAATCTGCCGAGGGCCGCCAAGCTTCCTGTGAGCTTCTGGACTTCTTTTGGGTTTCGTGGGCTGCCCATTTCTAGTATCGCCTTAATTTTTGTTGGATTGGCCTCTATTCCCCGCTTACTGACTAGGTGGCCAAGGAATTTGCCTGACTCCACGCCGAAGTTGCATTTCTTCGGGTTGAGCTTCATGTTGAACTTCCTCAAGATGCTGAATGCGCGAGCGAGGTCGGCAAGATGATCCTCTCTTTTCAGACTCTTGACCACTATGTCATCTACGTACACCTCCATGGATTTCCCAATCTCCTCCGTGAACATTTGGATTACTAATCGTTGGTACGTAGCTCCGACATTTTTAAGGCCCAGTGGCATTCTTTTCCAACAGTACATATTCTTTTCGGTGAGGAAGGAGGTATGTTGTTGGTCTTCTTTGTGCATGGATATTTGATGGTAGCCCGCGAATGCGTCCATGAAGGATATCATTTTGTGCCCGGCTGTGTTATCGATCAGGTGGTCGATATGGGGCATGGGGAAGAAGTCTTTGGGACACGCTTCGTTCAGATCGGTGAAGTCGATGCATAATCTCCACATCCCGTTGGTTTTCTTGACCAGGACGGCGTTGGACACCCATTGGGGTTGGTCGGCTTGCGGATTAAATTGTTGTCGAGCAGTTTCTTCACCTCTTAAGCCAACGCGGCATATTTTTTGGGTCCAAATTTCCTTCTCTTTTGTGCGACCGGTTTTTTCCCGGGGTCGATGTTGAGCTGATGGCAGGCGACCTCGGGGTCGATTCCTACCATATCCTTGTGGGACCAAGCGAATACGTCTAGATTCCCTTTAAGGAAGTCGACCAGCTGTTCTCTTAACTCCGGTGAGATTCTTGAGCCGATTATGACTTCCAAATTCTGTCGGGTTGGATCCATGTTAACTTTTTTGAGCTCCTCGTCCGGTGTTGCTCGATGTTGGTCTCTCCTCGGGTCATTGATCGTTCCTTGGACGATGAACTCGTGTGATTCGTGTCCAAGTCTTGGTTCCAGATCCTCGCTTATTTGTTCATTTTGGTCGATTTCCATTGGGATTCTTTGATTACTTGCGATTTCTTGTATACTATAATTTAAATGAGACCAGATATAAATTGAACATCCTCTTGAATCAAGTTGATCGCCCTTAACGGTGCCGACCACCTCATCTAAAGTGGAGAATTTTACATAGAAATAATAAGTGGAGGACGCAGCCTCGAATTCATGCTCGAAAGGCCTGCCGAGGAAACCATTAAAGGTCGACGACAGGTCAATTACAAGGAAATCACAAAGTTTTGTGGCCCTAATGGTCCTATCTATAGTGGAGACTAGTTTTAATGCCAGTCGTATGATCCCGTGGGGCTTCACAGTGGCGTCGCCAAAACCCCTTACCAGATGTTCGCTAGGCTCGAGATAACTGTGATAGTCGCCGAGCTCATCAAAAGTTTTCTTGAACAGTATGTTGTAGAAAGCTCTGCTGTCGACCAGTAGTCGCTTGACAGTCACCCCCATGATTTTGGCTAATATGACCAGGGGGTCGGCATTTGGGTATACGATGCCCACCTTGTCCCGAATTGGATGGATCGATTTCTTTCTTGTGGCGTTGGCGTTGGCGTTGGCGTTGCATACCGTGTTGGCCATTTCCCTCAGCTTGGCTTTCTGGCGTCTCTTTGATAGCGAGGTGGATGCAGAGAGACCACCTACTACCCCGAGTGGCGACAAGGTATGGATTACCCTCTCGTCGCTGTGTTCTGGCATGGGAGGTGCCTGTCGACCATTCTTCTGCTCTCCCTGTTTCTTGGCGACCTCGCGTTGTTGAGACTGTGCGTTATCACGAGTACGGTTGTCTTTGTGCTGAGGCCGCTGGATGTGTTCATGCAGCATTCCGTCCTCATAGAGCTTCTAGAGTTATTTCAGGAGGTCGCGACATTCGCTGGTGTTGTGACCGACCATTTCGTGATAGTGGCAATACTTCCCCGGGCTTTGCCTCCTGTCGCTCTTTTTGATGGGCCGGGGGTCGCTGAGCAGCCATTTGTCCTTGATCTGAGTGAAGATGTATCCGGGGGACACGCCGAAGGCATCTATCAGTTTGACCGCCACTGGGTCTTCGAATTGCTTGAAGTTGCCCGGGGTCTTGTATTGCCCTGGTTTCTTGCCCGCCTTTGGGGGTATGGACTTCCTTTCTTCCCCCATTCTGGCAGCCAGGAGTTCCATGGTGTTGATGATATCACTCGATCGGGTCCTGAACTCAGCGTAGGTCGTCGGATAGTTGGCGATAACATTTCGCCACAACTTCGTTCCTTTTTTTAGTCCGGCGATTACTCCCAATAGCTTGGCTTCGTCACCCACTGGTTCCCCATCCAGGATAAGCTGGTCAAACCTTTTGAGGTATGCCCTATTCGTCTCATCGTTGCCTTGCTCGATGTTCGCCAGCCGTTGTTTTCCCGCGGGTCTGGGTGCCATGGCTGCGAAGTGTTCCATGAAAATCCGGCCCAGTTGCTCGAAGGAGTTGATGGACTGGGGGTAATGGACGTGTACCACTTATGTGCGGGCTCCGTCAGAGTGAGGGGGAATAACCGACATATGGTCGCGTCAGAGGTCCCTACGGAAGTCATGTATGAGTTATATTTGGTGAGGTGCGTCCTTGGGTCAGAGCCCCCACCGTACCGATCGACTGAAGTGGTATTGATCTTGGCCTGTGTGGGGGCGGCCGCAATGGCTGCCCCGAGTGGCAACGCCGGAAGTGCCAAGTTGGCCGTCTGTCCGGCAGGGACCGGTTGATTGTCCATTCTCTCCTGGAGGGCTCTGACAGTCTGCCTTAGGGCAGTGAGCTCCGCCTCATGTTGGGTTGCTCGGGCGCGTTCGGCCCGATGGTCGCTGGAGATGAGTCGACTCAACGCTGAGATGCGTGGTTCGCTCCTATATTTCTTTTGATGGTCGCCCGCTTCGAACACGACCATCTGATGGGAATCGGCCTCATCTTCTGCAGGGACGCATTTTTTCTGTGCCAGGTGTCTGCCCAAGCGATCAAAGACCGAGTTGGGTGCCCGGTTATCTCCCAGTCGGTGAAAAACCGAGACCTCTTGCCCGTCTGTGCGGCAGGCCCTGTTTGCCGCTCCTTTTGGGGGAGGGTTGGCCTTAGAGGCCGAGACAACCTGGTTGAGACCGAGCTACCCCCCTAATTGGGCTTTTCCCCTGGTATTCCCTCCGGGGCGGGAGGCCTTGATGACAGGTTGCTGGCCATCGTCCTCGTCGAAATCCAGGTTCCGCTTGCGTAAATATACCCAAGCGTTCTTCATCTCTTCGGGAGTCTTGAAGATTTGAGCCCAGTTTTGCTCATTAGCGACCTGCTTCTGCAGGGGCCTCGATTCTGAGGATAGGGACGCCTCCACCCCGTCGCGTGGATCGGTTTCGAGGCCGGTCATCGGAATATCGTTTTGCGCCATTGTTCCTTGTGAGTTCTTTATTTATCTGCGAATTCCCACAGACGGCGCCAAATTGTTATAGCTGGAAAACAACACACACAAATAATGAAAGAGAGACAGATTTGGTGACCCGGTTCGCCAAATTTGACTACGTCCGGGGGCAATACCAAGCCAGGAATTTTCTTATAATATCTGCCTAAACTCTAAGACTTTCGTCCTCTTACAACGTGCATTACAACCTATATTTATAGACTGTGAGCTAGGGTTTACATAGTGATCCCTTTCGTGGGCCGGAAACCTCGGCCCCCTAGGGTTTTCTACTGGCTAGTAACAGAATCCCTCCTTTTGGCATAAATCTCACCTGTAGCTGGACTTTCCTTTGTTATGCCCTGAATATCCGCCTCCATAATTACTTCACGATCTCATCCCATAATTCAGCCCATTCTCTACGGGAAAGTCGTTGGGCTGGGGCGACCAGGCATGGATGGTCGTTCCTGAGGTGCTCGCTATAACTTGGTCGCCGACTCCCCGATGGTCACCCTGGAGTGATCGCCTTGTCGTGAAGAGGCCCCAACAAAGAAGAAGACAATGTGACATAAGTCACATAGGAAGTGTTATGAGGAATGTTGCCAACATTTGGGACAATATTATGATGTTAATGTGCATAAGTTTTCTGAGAGGAAGCTTTATCATTTCTGGCATCTTTGGGATCTGGAATTAACAAGTCAATTACCCTATGTCCTTGCCTCAAAGTGTGTGGAATGATCATTAAAGAAACATAACCACTGATAGTCTCTTTATCTCCCCTTTTGAACTCATTATCCAACAAGAAAAAAATATATTATGGAAGGACAAAATAAATGCTCAAGGTGTTTTCATCCTCAAATTCGGATCATTTATTATGGGCTGAAAAATCATATTTATATTTACACAAAGCATGATTTTTTCCTTTATTTTAGCCTAAGATCATGCTTACATTAAATACAATGGTACTTTCTTAGGCTAATGCACTCCATCACAATCCTAGCTCAAAGGCCTGTTCCAATCCCGGTGTGACAACAGTCTTCAGAAGTAATTTCTCCCTGCTGAATTTAATTTCTTTCCTTAGTTAATCACTTGCTACTGTCCTTTAAGAAAGGTATGTGATTACCTACCTCTCCAGGAAGATCTTTGTAGGATATATTCGTTGGATAAGCTCTGACACTGGATGTTCGCTTGGCTGGATATGAGCTTCCTTTATATTTATGTAATTCATATCGACTTAGTCGTCTTTGGAAAAGTCGTCCTGTCAATAACTCAGTCGATTGTCCTTTACCTTTTTTTGATGGATGAACTGGGTGGTGGGCGAGTCAAGTCGACCGAGCCTATCCTCATTAGGTCACTAGTTACCCTGTTGTAGGTCGATCGGTGTGACACCTCACCTAGCTCCACAATAGGATGATTATTGTTCTAATTTGTGGTTTAGTTAGAAGATGGAAAAAATTACCTACCTCACTACTTACTAGTCTATACTTAGTTCTTCACAAACTTGTCTGTGATAACTGGTTGTCTACCAGACACACTACAACTCTTACTAGGGAACAAGTTGTACATTTAATATTAAGAACATCATTTTTGTTCTTCATTTATTGCTCAAATCATACATATATTGTGTCTCTCGCCCATATAAATTACTTGTTTATAAGCACCAATCAAACCACATTATACTAGACCATCCTCACGAACTAACTATCAACACAAGGATTTATTATCACCACACAAATTTACACAAAATAGCCGGTATCATGTGAAACTTATTTCACCATGAAATTGTTACATATTTATAAATATGTCCCTTCAATTATCACGATTAATATTTTTTTGTAATATAAGTTATATTTTTTAATTATCACGATTGATATTTCTTTGTAGTATAAGTTATACCCTTTAATATCACGAATAATATATTATTTATAGTAATAAGTCGTACTCTTCAATTATTACAAGTAATATCATTTTATAATATAAGTTACATCTTTCTATATAATCCAATTTTATGAACCCCTTTATGTGAAATTTGTTTATTGTACCCTTTGCCTTCGAAAGAATATTTATGTTATCAAATTATAATTATATATGCAAACCTGCTCATGAAAATATTTAAATGTGTTGGTCCCGAAAAATACCGAGTTAAAACCCAAAAAATCTCAATGGGAGGTGACTTTAAAATTTTTGCGAATGTGTTATGCAGATTGGCTAAAGTATGTATGACAGTTAATATGAAAGCAAATAAGAACACACGTATTTTTATAGTGGTTCGGACTAACTTGTCCTACATCCACTCTTCCCTTCATGGGCACCAACTTAACCAACAGATATTTATGGAGCTCTCGCTCAAAGGAACTTATCTCCCTCACGGGATCGCCTATAGATGTTTAATGAGTTCTCACTCAACGGGACTTATCTCTCTCACGGGATTGCCTATTAACTACCTTACTTAACCACTAATTCTCTCTCAAGAAAGGGTTTGGGTTTGGTGTTATTTCCAACTAGGTGAGATTTTTCCTTACATTGTTTTAGTCTTTATGCTAAGGATTGGAAAAATCTCTCTAAGCTTATGATATGACATTTATACTTAGATACAACGAAGAACACTCTTGGGTAAATTTGGATATGTAATGCTCTGTGTTTTTTAATGGAGATGTTTGAATATTTGGCTTTAATATTCACTTTGCAGCATCCTCCATTATCTTCTTTTGAAGATAGTGCAATGTATTTATAGTGTGGATTTGAATATTAACGTTGGAGAGTAAATTCAAATCCATACTAATAGTCTTCCAGCTTTTCTTTGTCCTTTTGCACTGTTGCTTACAGTTTTATGTCACATCCATATATGTGTTGTCATCTTCTCATTGGACATCTTTTTGTGTGCTGATTTTATTGTTCATCTCTTGATTTTCTTTGTTCATCTCTTGATTTGGCTAAATGCATTTCTTTGTTCATCTCTTACGATTTTCTTTGTTCATCTGGGTTTGCAGCCAGCCTTCGCATCTGGACTGCGACGACATTCAGATCATCAAAGACGACATCGATCGGCAACAAAGACCGACATCGAGCGAAAGACCTGAAGATCGAGCGAAAGACCTGACATCGGCGAACAACACGATCAGGCGACCTGACAAGCTACTCCGATCGAGATCGCGACGTTACTGATTAGATCGCACCCTACCTAACCAGATCGCATTTCTTCTTCTGATTTCTGATCTCTTCTTCTTCACAAATCAACATGATTCTTCTTGTTCAGCTCATCAGTTAACTAGGAACTCATCCTACTCATCTGATCTCGATCAGCCTAGTCTACAGCCTCATCTGATCTCGATCATCTTCGTCTGATTTCATGAGTTCCCCCTTAACTTGTTCTCTCGTTCCCCCTCAACTTGTTATCTGTAGATTAACTTAAATAACACAAGTTGATAACGTTTTGACATAATTTATCAAAACTAAAATATCCCAACAAAATGAGTTTGTGAATTTTTAAAATAAAGTCAAAGAACTACTCGGTTAAGAGTTGATTTTGGTTTGGGTTTTGGGGGAGTGTCAATACTATTTTTAAGGGGCACACTTGTATGATACCGTTTTATGGTGAAGCGCGACATAAATTGAATATTGGTGTTTTAACACTTTAAGAAAAGTGAGTATGATTTATATTAAGTTGTACACCGTCTTATGTATGAAACCGTTTCATATGAATTTTTGTCAATAAACAAAGATAAAATTTTGCATGCATGTAATTATTAAATCATGTAACTTATTTTTACTAACATAAATTGCAAGTTTCAAACGTTTGGTATAAAAAAATTACACATTTTTATATAACAAATTACATATTTTAAAATTATATTTATATTATACAAGCAAGGTAGAAAATGTACTCATAAATAAATTGCGTAAATAGTAGGGGTGAAAACGGATCGGATACGGACGGATAGTGCTTATACCGTATCCTAAACCATATTTTTTTCTCGAATTTGGAGTCGGATACGGAAAAGTCGGATTCGGATACAAATTCGAAATATTCGGTATACGGATACGGGATGGATATCGGACGAATCCGAGCCGGATTCGAATAACTATAATCGGATAATATATTTCAAACGAAAATCATCAAAATGTGATTGAAACACATAAAAAAAAAAAACTACATATGCAATATTTCATAGAAGTTCTAATGCAAATTATAAAAATTATATCTACTGCTAATAATATGAAATTAAAAGTTATATCTTTCGTAACCATCACCACTCCAGCACAACATAATGCCTACATAAGTATTAAGTACTAATATTATATTATTATATATATATATATTAATATAAAATATAAACCAGGGGCTTAGCCCACCTGTCCACTGGGCTCCTCATTTGAATGGAAGACCCATGTTCGATTCCCTTTGGGAACGAATTTGGAGTTATAGGAGTTATAAGGTGGATTGGTGATTTCCTGGAGTATTTGGGTGCTTGGTGTACTAACTACTAACAACTAACTTTGTCCGATCAAAAAATAAAAATTTAAAAAAAAATTAAAAAAAATTTAAAAAAAATAATAAAAAATAAAAAATCCGGATATCCGGATTTACTATCCGGATAATATCCGATAAAATATGGGAAAACTCGAATACGGTCGGATATTATGTATTCCGAATCCGATTCCGAATCCGAAGTCAACTATCCGTATTTGAATCCGTATCCGCCCGGATACTAATTTTTTATACCGAATTCGATACCGATCGGATACGGTTTCGGATCGATCGAAAAATATCCGATCCGTTTCACCCCTAGTAAATAGTAAAGCCAAAGAAGATATCCTGGGATTTTGCAGCGTGGCAATCTCATCAAATCCAATGCTGTACAGTTGTTAAAATTGAATTGATCCAAGAACTTACCTCCCCCCTGGCCGTTACCCAATGTTCATCACCCCTAAATCCTCATTTACAACTTGAAAAGCATCTGCTTGGAAAAATTCAAATTAAAACATATACTCCCTCTGACCATTTTGTGTGTTATTTTAGAATAGGGTAATTTTACGCGGCAAGATTCTGTCTAGGCAGAATATAATTTTTTAGTATTTTTAATTATGATGAATTATTTAAATATCTAATGTGTTTGAGAAAAATCATCAACAATGTTTCCTATTCCCAAAATTAAGAGTAATATTAAACTAATTAAGGGTAAATAAATAATTATATAATATCATGTTTGAATTAATTTATTTTTTAATCATTCTGTCATGGACAGATTCTGCCCATTTAGCGCCTCTCTTTACAGTATTTCACATGAATAAAAAAATGTATGTCTAATGTGTTATTTTGTCTTTTTATTAATATAATAAGAACAAATATATAAGAACAAAAATAATATATGACATTAAGGGTCCGCTTGATTGAGGATAATGAAAGGGAATAATGAAAATTATTTCTATTAATATTGATTGACAGTTTTGACATATTCGTAATGAGAATAAAAGTAAGTAATTGATTACCCTACTTTCATCATTCACTCGGGTATTCATTATTAATTTTCTAACCAAGCAATAACAATACAATCAATTGATACTCATTACCATTATCATTTATATCAAGCGGGTCCTAAATTCTCCAAAGTTAATGTCAATTGACAATTTTTTTGAGACAATTTTTTTATCTAGAAAGACAAATAAAATGGGGCAAAGAGAGTAGTTATTTAAAATATCATTTAATATTTATCTACACTAATAACATTTTAAATTTGTATACACATTCATTTTATTTCATTTGTTTCACCCTTTATTAATATTTTATCTACTATTTGTAAAATGTTCAACTGGTTTAAGTAAAATTTCAAACTACTAAATTACACAATTGAGTTAGTAGAAATACCTCTTTTCACCATCATCATGCGGTAATATATATTTGCTTTTTACATTAATACATATTTATTTTTTTAGTAACAAAGATTGAGAATGATTTTTTCTATTTTACCTTTACGTGTAAGAATCACAAATTTTCAACTCACTTTCATTTATATTTGGAGTAACTCTCATGTGCACCCTATGCACTAATTCAAATTGGTGCACTCTAAATCCTAACCCTTAAACATTGAACCCTAAATCATATATGAATCATTCGGGCAGGGTGAACCATGAACCACTTGGGCCGAGTGAACCATGAACCACTCGGACCGAGTTTAGGGTCGGGTCGGGTATTAAAAAATTAAAAAAAATACATCTAAAACTGAAATTAAAGTTAAAAAAAACCGAAATTGAAAAAAGAAAAAAAAGTTAAAACTAAAAAAAATTAGAAATTGAGCTTTTAAAATTAAATTGCACCAATTTTATTAGTGCATGTGGTGCACAGGAGAATTTGTCATATATTATATATGTATTCTCTTCATCTCAACTTTTTGCTCGCAACCTACTTTTTTCTCGTGTTTTAACTAGCGAGTTGTTTATTAGTATTTGAAATGATAAAGTGATTTTTAATTAAATATATAATAGATCTACATCTCTTCTATTATATATTTCGTTAAAAATTATTTTATTATTTAAAATATTAATAAAAAATTAGCTCGCTTAAAACACAAAAATACAATAAATGTGAACAAAGTGTTATATGGAGGTAGTTTAATATATATGAAAGTCTCTCATAACTCGTAGTCTTATTCCATCATTCCCGTAAAATAAAGTGATTGACATATACAGACACAAACGTAATAAATGAATTTACAAAATTTACAGCACTTCTTATTATTTGCATTTTCGTTCTCCAATTTTTGGTTCTCATTTCCTAATCCATCGAACTTACGAACCTACAGAAGCAAAAATTGGAGGGCCCACAGTCACACCCGACCCGTTTCACTATCTTCAAGAGTCAACCCCAGCCTCAATTGACTCACAACCGCGCACGTTAGCCCTACGTCAAACTATCCCACAAAGATGCACACTTCCTTCTGGCAAACCCGACCCGTTTTTCATCCAAGTCATAAACCACCTCAAACCCCTGCTGCTGGTAGTTCCCCAGCAGCCCCGCCGGTCCTCCGTCGGACTCCGCCTCATCGCCGCCGTCCATCACCATCACGCACCCGACCCGCCGCTTCGACTCCGCGTCAAAAAACTCGTAAAAGTAATTCCTCCGCGGCAGCACCACCGTCGAATTCCCCCCAAAATGCAACGCCAATTTAGGTATTACGCTCCCAAACAATTTCTCCCCCTTTTTCCCGTAGTAGCACGGACTCAGCCCAACTCGGTCCTCCACCGCGCTCGCTCGCCCGTAACTCGCCCCGACTCGGCGGTCGAACTCACCCACCACCGATTCGTAGAATTTCTTCGGCAGCATAGTGAAGGTCGTCCCCGAGTCCACCACCATCCCGCCGTTCCCCCTCCGATCGACACTCCGTAAACTCGGCGGCGCCGGAATTCGCCTCTTTCCGATCGACATCGCCTCCAATCCCACGCAGTAGAAATACTCGTGCTTCGGATTATGTAACATGGGTGTAAAACTGTAATTAACAAAATCCATTTCCATTTCCCTTTCCCTTTCCCCATTGAGTTTGTTCTTAACCTTCGTGTCGTGTCGACCCAGGATGAGTGGACTCGGGTACCGAACTCGTGACTCATCAAACTCGTGTGAAATCAAACAGTATGAAAAGTAATTCCCAAATTCAGGGGCCAGCTGCCCCGTGAAAGAGAGGGGGCCGCGGCCGAAGCCAGCGACGCCGACGGGCTCGCCGAGGGCGGCGTTGGCGCAGCCGAAGGTGAAATTGGGCAATTTCAGGGACGAATTGGGGAATTTGAGAGTGTCGTGGTGGAGATTAGCGATGAAGCTTCCGTCTCCATAGGCGTAGTAGAATGGGGGGCAATTAAAGGGGTTGCATTCGCCGATTTCGATTGATTCGAGGGGGCAATTTGCGATGGCGCAGAGATGGGAGGAGGGGAGGCGGGAGTGGGCGGCGGAGCAGGCGGGGGCGGCGCAGGGGATGGGGACGGCGGAGGTGAGGTTGAGGGGGGCGGCGGGGGATTTGACTTCGTCTTCGCAGAGGATGCATTCGAAGGGGTGGCAGGGGAGCCAAACGACGTCGCTGCCGGTGTCCATGTAGAGTGAGACGGTTTGGGAGCCGAGAGAGAAGGAGAGGGTGTAGTCGGAGCCGGGGGAGAGGGGGAGGGAGATTTGGCGGCGGCGGCGGAAGCGGGTGGCGGAGCGGGTGGTGGTGGATTTGAGGAGGTGGTGGGTGGAGTTGAAGGCGGCGGTGGAGAGGGAATGGGATAAGGGGAGGAGGAGGGAGGAGCGTGAAAGAGAGAAGAGAGTGAGAAGGAAGGAGAGGAAGAAAACAGGGGAAGCCATTGGAGGGAAAATCAGAGTCCTGTTCTTGTAACTTATTATAGGTGGTTTTAATTGTGTGATTATGGATTGGGAAAGGTGAGGGTGTAGTGTGGGGGAGGTTTATAAGGGGAAGAGAGGAAGTTTCTAATTAACCATGTCGACTTCCAACAATTATCCGTTTATTTTGGGATTTAAGTGTGCGGAAGTTAAGATTTTAGAATCTAAGGATTTAGAATCCTTGATGAATAGTAAATATATATGTTTGTTTTGGGATTTAAATAGGGTGGGATTTAATTTTATGTCAAATCAATATTTAATAATGATTGATGATGTATTATTATATTATATTGAGAAGAGTAATAAAGTGTATAAAGTGTGATGTATTGGGAAGAGTAATAATAGGTTTATAGGTATTTAAAGGTGTGGATTGAATGTGGTATTTAAAAACTAGATTCTAAATCTCAAACTCGTATGAGACAGGGAACGCAAAGTCCTAAGCCCATCCGTGTGAGTCTCAAAACAAACACATATATCCAAATCCAGTTATGACCTAAATTGCGATGTGGAAACATGGTACAACAATACAGAGACTTGAATTTTTTAAAATAAAATTGGGTAAAGATAAAGAAAGGTACGACAATAATTTTTTTAATTATTTTATAAATAATTCCACAATTTAATACCTAAACAAACATCACAATAAAATATACAAATAATAAGTCCATCACAAAGTCATAATCATTATTAAAAAAGTTTGCACAAGATAATTGAACGATGAACTTGGTGAAATGAGAGTCTTGTGTTGTTAATTGTTATAAGTGATTTTAATTGTGCTTGTGTTTGTAGATTGAGAAAATGTGGGGGAGGTTTATAAAGAGGAAGTTTCTAGCCTAGTGGGGATGCTTGAGTTGAACTTTAAGAGTTTAGGTTGATAGTAAAACACGAGATGAAGATAAAAATATAAGAAATAGTTGAGTTGGTGGTGGGCGATTTAACAATATAAAAGTGGGGTTTATGAATGTAACTTGCAAATCTGTCTTGAGAAAACCATGCGACAAATTGTTGTTTATGAGAAAACAGATAAAAGATTTTATATCATTAGCATTTAGGAGTTACTTGATTAAGAGGTTGTATGTGTTAAAAGGATATAAAAAATGAGGAACAAATCCTCTCAAGTTGATTTCCTCCCATTTCCTTAGTTTCAGTATATCTGGACCGTTAATTACAATCTATGGATCAAAATGTGTCATCTCTTTGAGACTTAATTCTTACTTAGATTATGATATGTCTTTGTAGACATTAAAAGCAAACAGAGGGCTCAGGCAATTCAGACTCAAGCTTGTTGAAATACGTAACTACCGAAAGGTGTTAAAATCAAATTCAAAGCAATTCATGTTGCAAAAATCAGTTTTCCCCTTTTCTCTTTCATAAAATCTCAAGTAAACTTCATGTCATTATGCTTTCTTAAAATCTCAAGCAAACTTCATTGTTAATTTGAATGGCGGATGGAAGTTTTCCGTGATCTGTGAGCGGCGAAGATTTTTGCTAAAAGAGAAATTTGAGTTGGGGAAGATAATCAATTAAGAAAATAAAAATGTTGGTTTTAATTGGTAAAAGGAAGACGTGGCTCACTTTTTATCCATAGATTAATATGAATCGCTCATATTTTATAAACTTGAGAAAATGTAGGAAAATTTAAATTGAGGGGATCCCGTTCCACAAAAATGTGGGGATTCAGAACGATTCCAGGATTCACTATGTGAAAAAAAATACCAAATTCGAAACTCTACCTGTGGACCCCATAGGATATAACCCACTACACTTTTTTTTAATTAATTTTAATACATTAAATATTCAAAATTTAACATCAATAATTTAAATTAAAGCATATACCCTCCGTCTCAATGAAAACTTGTTACACCCTCCGTCCCAAAGAAACGTGCACGTTTACTGTTTTCACGTGTTTTTGCGAACGAGTTTTTTATTAGTATTTGAAATGATAAAGTAATTTTTAAAGATGCATGTAAAAAATGAGAGGTAGATCTATAATATCCCTCCTTAAAAATCATTTTATCATTTGAAATATTAATAAACAACTCGTTCATTAAAATTCGATAATAAAGGTGGTGTACACGTTTTTTTGGGACGGAAGTAGTACTCCCTCCGTCCCAAACTCAATACTACAGTTTCCGTTTCGGGCGTCCCAAACTTAACTGACAACTTCCTTAAATGGAAATACCCACTTTATTTTACACCCTTCACTTTATCACTTATTTACATCTATGCCACTCACTTAAACCATCTAATTATCTCACCCAACCATCTTTCTAACACCTAATCATCTAATTAACCGGCCCATATTAATCCTTACCCTAACACCTAACCCTCATTCTCTCTGCCCCCATCCCATCGAAAACCCTAGCTTCTCTCCTCTCTCTCTTCTCTCTCTTCTCGTCTCCGTCGTAAAACACCATTTTTCTCTCTGTAAATCCATCGTTGGTCTCTGTAAATCCAAACATGGATTCCGAAAACCCTAAATCCCTGGTCGTTGATTCATCTTCATGGCCAAACACTGAAGATTTTAAGCCCTTCGAAGCGGATTTACCAAGCGATTATTGGTGGGAGGAAACGGGGGCTTTCGATTCTCAAAACCCCTTGTCAAAAAGATGGGAAGAAGAGAGTGAGAAGGAGATGGAGGCGGAGAAACTGAAGCCCTCTTCCCCTGATTTTTGCGCTTCAGATGGTGGTTCCCCCGATTATAGCTGCATGGTTGTTCAAGACTCATTATCACTGGAATTGCCCTCTTTCGATGTGCTTTCCGATGATGCTAGTTCATTGTACGAGCCTTTACCACCGTTCTCTGATAAGGGTTATTGGTTGCATAAGTCCCGAAGGTCGTGGGTTGAGATGTTTATAATCCTTGTTCCTTCGGCTCGAGAGCTCATTTACAGGTTATGCCTATCCTTTTTATGTCTTACTGGAAATTTGGTAGCCTGATATGTTCTTGCTGGTTTGTTTGTGTTAATGCAACCTCTAGGAGTACACAATTTCCTAGATTGGGATGCTTAACATTCCCCCTATGATTACAATAAATTATGAGGGTGTCAAAGGCTTTTTGTTGAGCTGATTTAGGATGAAAATATGTTGATCTTGTGTTAATGCAACCTCTAGGATGATTGTTGGTTGTAAAAGACTGGATATTTGGTGAACTTGTGTTAATGCAACCTCTAGGATGATTGAACTAGACTATTATGCTTAACTTCTGACCTATGATGAAGTTAATTTGTCTCCGTAAAAAAAAAAAAGTTAATTTGTCAAAAATCAGTGTGTTACTCTGTAATTTGCCCAAAATAGGTGTATTTCTCTGTAATTTATCAAAAATCTGTGTATTTATGTGTAATTTGTCAAAAATCAGTGTGTTACTCTGTAATTTGCCCAAAATCAGTGTATTTCTCTGTAATTTGTCAAAAATCGGTGTATTTATGTGTAATTTGTCAAAAATCAGTGTGTTACTCTGTAATTTGCCCAAAATCAGTGTATTTCTCTGTAATTTGTCAAAAATCTGTGTATTTCTGTGTAATTTGTCAAAAATCAGTGTGTTACTCTGTAATTTGCCCAAAATCAGTGTATTTCTCTGTAATTTGTCAAAAATTGGTGTATTTCTGTGTAATTTGTCAAAAATCAGTGTGTTACTCTGTAATTTGCCCAAAATCAGTGTATTTCTCTGTAATTTGTCAAAAATCTGTGTATTTCTGTGTAATTTGTCAAAAAAAAGTGTGTTATTCTGTAATTTGCCCAAAATCAGTGTATTTCTCTGTAATTTGTCAAAAATTAGTGTATTTCTCTGTAATTTGTCAAAAATCTGTGTATTTCTGTATAATTTGTCAAAAATCAGTGTGTTACTCTGTAATTTGCCCAAAATCAGTGTATTTCTCTGTAATTTGTCAAAAATCTGTGTATTTCTGTGTAATTTGTCAAAAATCAGTGTGTTACTCTGTAATTTGCCCAAAATCAATGTATTTCTCTGTAATTTGTCAAAAATTAGTTGTATTTCTATGCAAATTTGTCAAAAATCAGTGTATTTCTGTGTAATTTGTTAAAAATCAGTGTGTTTCTCTGTAATTTGCCCAAAATCAGTGTATTTCTCTGTAATTTGCCCAAAATCAGTGTATTTCTCTGTAAGTTGTCAAAAATTTGTGTATTTCTATGTCATTTGTCAAAAATCAGTGTATTTCTCTGTAATTTGTCAAAAATCAGTTGTATTTCTCTGCAAATTGTCAAAAAATCACTGTATTTCTCTGTAATTTGCCCAAAATCAGTAGTTATATATCCAAAAGCCATTCAATTCATAATTAGAGTCAAAATACAATCCAAAATGTCTAGTATGTTTACTGCTTAAACAATTCCTGCCCTAGAAGATTATATACTTCTATGTTTATGCAGTAAACATTCACCAACTACTCAGTAGTGGGAATCAAAATATACAAAAAGTGTGCCTAATACCCTACTAATGCACTACTAATACCCTAAATCCCTCATTATATTGGTCAAATCATAGGCACTTCCAACTCCATTACCAGGTTGCAGTAAGTATTCTATGCATTCCCTTACCAAACTCTCATCTACTTCAAGATTATCAGGGAGTAATCCTTGATAACTCAATGAGTCTTTGCCCATGTGTGGTAGTTGGAAATTGTTATCTCCTTTAACCTTCAACATTTCTATGCAACAACCCTGCAAGCTAAGAAAAACTTTGTTAAGATTAATTGTTGTTAGTTGTTCAAATGAAATTGCCACATTTTCAACTAGATCAACAACAGTTTTGACCTTCTTCTTGTGTTGTAATGCCTAAATTGATGCAAAGTGTTGGGGAATTAATTGTCCGGATCTATTCGGGATGAATATTTAAATACAAATTTAATTCTAACAATTATTACTAGCATGAATTAATCCTATATTAATTCAAATAATAATTCAACAACAAATCATGCATATAAATTTATCACATAAATCCTACGCATGCGGAATAGCTAGGAGTTTACATGAACTAACCTCTCGGAGTGACAACCGTTGAGAAGATGGATATCCCGTTCACACGAACAAACCCAAAGAGCCTTCTTAAGTATTCCCTCATCCTTGTCCAACAATCCGGTGGAAAGATACTCGTGAACAATTAACAAAAGGAAAAATAAAATTATGTTGCACCACCTTTGTGAATTTCTAATTTTTCCAACACATGAAATTACATGGGGATGAAAAATTCATCCCCTATTTATAATACTAGGTGGTGGCCGATTTTTGCCCTAGAAATAAGATGGGAAATTTTTTTTCTTGGTCTCCAAGAAATCTTGAATATATCAAATATATTCTTTTCTCCATATTTAAAATATTCCACAAAAATCCCATCTCCTCTTGTTATGGAATTTTCGAAATAAATAAGGACAAGATTTCCAAGATTGAGATCTTCTTGAATTTATGAGATATTCTTGTATTCTAAGAATACATATCTTCCATAATATCCTTTCAAGAAAATCAAGAAAATCTTTCCTTCCTTATCTTCTTCATTATTTTCAAAAATTACTAAACAAATAGCCAAGTGGGATATTTCTTGAATTTAATGAGATAAACTTGTATTCCAAGAATACTTATCCTCATTCCATAACAAAATTCAAAGAAAATCTTTCTCCCTCTTTATTTATTTATTTTCGAAAATTTAGGAAAAATAGGCAACAATATTTTATTTAATTTTAAACACCTTTTTCAGTTATTGGTCTTTATATTTGGGCTACTTGAGGGGCCTTTAGGAGAATTAAGATTGAACCTTCCAATGGACCTTGAACTTCTAATATTGAGCCACAATATTATTCAAGCCCATAAATATTAATTAATCCCACTACATAATTAATATTGCACTATCCATCTTAACCCATATTACAATTAATATGGCTCCCGGTTATTATTTCCGCGTTTAAGATTATCCAGTCCATTAATTAATTTAAGCCACTGAAATAGCTTCACATTAATTAATATCTTTTTCCTTGGTTCATGAACGGCTCAACATTATTATTCATACCGGAAAACTAATTCCACTTGCAAGATTTGGCATGATAAAACTTCTGAGCCTCCCAAGGGGATTAATCAAATAAGACGCACTTGCACACCGATTCTCCGTGTTAAATCTTACCAATCGTCATGTAACTAATAATATTGCCCAAGATACAAAGTATTGAATCACATTGATTCTCTACCCATCGTAAGTCAAAGCAATAGTTATTAATTCCACACGATCCTATTTAAGGAACAGAGATTAAGAAATAACTAACCACTGAGATCTAATTCTTCTATATTCAGTACTGAAGAATTTATCCTCCTGTAGGTCCTCTTCAGTGCAACATTATGCACTAGTGTAATCTCTTGGTCAAGACAGATCAATATGAGCCTTACACTTCAACCTTTCACGATGGGTTGTTCATTTCCATCTAGGTTGTGAATTTCGTACTTTTAGTTACATGGGTCTGTTAATTTAATCTTTTGTGATTTGGTATCACTAAATTAACTACAATGTAACACGTACTAATTATTGAACAATTATGCAGTAAATATTTGTAACATTCAATGATATTTAAAGCAACAGTGATAAATAATTTATTTCAGCAAATAAGTCCGAAATTTAGTATGGTTATACAAAGTAAAAGCATACTTTCCAGTATAACCCCAACACAAAGTACCCCAAGTCATTAATATTTGTGTCAGGAGAATTAGGTGGTTAGCAAAGCATATTAATGTTGAAACCATCAGATGTAGTTATAGCTCTGAAATCTTTATCATTGTTTGAAATGTGTGGTTTTGCATTGTCTTGCTGGATCCAGATTTGTTTGCTTGCAGTTGCAGGCCATTTCTGTTTAATTGCTGGTATTATCTGTTAATTGAGTAACCAACTATGTTAAGGATACTCGTGATGCAAGTATAAGAATATAGACACACTATTAATGCAAGTAACCAAATGTATGACACTAAATGATGAAAATTTTCTGATAGTGAACAACTATGTTTGAATACAGGTTTAGGATACTTGCATATATGACACTAAATGATGAACATTTTCTTCAAGTAACCAACTATGTTTGAATACAGGTTTAGGATACTTGCTGATATTATATGTTAATTGAGTAACCAACTATGTTAAGGATACTCATGATGCAAGTATAAGAATATAGACACACTATTAATGTAAGTAACCAACTGTATGACACTAAATGATGAACATTTTCTGATAGTGACCAACTATGTTTGAATACAGGTTTAGGATACTTGCTATATGATACTAAATGATGAACATTTTCTTCAAGTAACCAACTATGTTTGAATATATGTTTAGGATACTTGCATATAAGACACACTGTAATAGGAGGGAATTATGTAATTGGAGGGAGCTTTTGACTTTTTGGTGTATTTAGGAGGGAAAATGAAAGATTTTAATTTCTGCAGATTAATTTTTTTTGTAATTGTACTATTCATTGATCAATAATTATCAGTGTGTCAATTTTTATAAGTGTTCTATTGCAGCCTGTTTAGCAAATTTTTAAGGGGGTTAATTAACCTTCTAATAAAGTAGAAACACCTTTACAATAAAGTTGAATTCTCCATCCTACCCCCAACTTTATCACATAAAATACTAATAAACACACTTTTCTTAAAAACTGTGAAACAGTAATTGTAGCGTCGAGTTCGGGACGGAGGGAGTATAATTTTTGGACCCATAGATTGAGAAGTATGAATATAATAATAGATATAGTACAAGTGATGTGATCGAGAGGGAAAAAAACAAACCATTTAATGAATAAAAAATAAAAGTTGAGGATAATTGAATGACAATCTATGTAAATAAAAATGAAATGTAGGAATAAATATTAATACTTCACAAACTCTCATTTGAACTTGTTCATGCTATGAAATTAATATCATTACATTTATAAATTGATATAATTAGAGCTGCTAGAATAGGTCAGCGGGGTGAGCCAGCTCATAACACACCTCAACCCACCTTTTTGTGGGTTTTGGTGGGCCAACCCACAGCGGGCTTGGACTGAGAACTTCTCAATCCAACACGGTAGTGGGCTTAGCAAGCTAGCCCGCGGACTTCTTTTATAAAATATTTTTTTTAAATGTATTATTTATAATAAATTTTGGAGTAAGTCTTCGGTGAAACTTGTTCATAGCATTAAATTTTTACCTATACACTTATAAATTAATATCATAACACTTGTAAATTGAGATTATATCATTAAATACTATAGGTATTAGTTTATAAGAGTTGTAGTATCATTTTATAAGTTTAATGATATCAATTTCATAGTATGAACATGTTTCACATGAAAGTTTGAGTAAATTTTAAGCAACATGTGAACAATGCCTTGATAAATAATAAAAACATACAAAGTTTACAATAAACTTAAAATTAAGCAACAATATCCATAAAATAATCGTAATAAATAAAAAGTCTTTTGTATGTTGCGTGGGTAAGTGAGAAGTAAATTGTTTTTTGTATTTGTGTTTCTGTATTTTAATAAAATTGAACAATAATATTAAAAAAATTAATTTATTTTTTAAAAGAGACCGCGGACAAAAATATCCCCAATAATATGACAAAGTATAGGGTGAACACGTTTTACGGTGAAACTGGTTAAGAAGTGTGACTTATATTACTAAAGAGTGTGACTTTTTACTATAAAGGGTGTGACATTTTACTATAAATAATATTACTCATAAAAGTAAAGAGTGTGACTTATATTATAGCAAAGGGTATCGTAGTAATAACTGAAGAGTGTGACTTATATTACTAAATGGTGTGACTTATATTACTAAAGAGTATGCCTGTAAAAAAAAATCAATTTCACGGTGAACAAGTTTCACAGTATACCAACTCTAATAATATTTACAATAATTTGAATATGTGTATACATATATCATGTATGTAGCAGGTTTTATAAAAATCACGATCCTTAATTCTCAAATGTGCTTAACCAAGTTCAGACCCCCATCCCTATCGCACGGATTCCTCATTTTCAAAGTTGAGTATTCCATCTCTGTTCCATATCCTCTCAATTTGACATCTGTCTCATATTTTAATTATTTAAAATCTAAAAAAATATTAATTTTTTTTTAAAAAAAATTCTTTTTGCCAGTTTTTTCTGTTACTCGACCCGAACTTAACCCGACTCAAGTGATTCATGGTTCACCCGACCCAAGTGGTTCATAATTTAGGGTATAGAGTTTAGAATTTTAAATAATTAAAACATTGGACATGTGTCAAATTTAAAGGATATGAAACATGGGTGGAACATCGTATTTTGGCATTGAGGAATCCAACCGCCATCCCTATATCTAGGTGGGAAGCGCAAATAAATTGAAATTTGTGGATCGGTATAATGATATCATAGGTTGTAGCGTAGTTTTTCGTATTATGGCAGTAATATCTTTAATTCTACGCCCCCAAATAAACTAATTAACACGTCTTTACTCATTTCTCTTAGACAAAAACTAATTAATTCTTTTTATTAAAATAAGAAGTCATCAAAATAATTTTCTACTCTAAAAAATAAAGATAAAAACTCATATGAGACGGTCTCTTATATGAAATGTGTATCATATTTGACCCATTTGATACGCATCTGAAAAACGACTTGACCCAAGCAATCAAAATACCAAATACACCCTCTGAGGTTTGAACTCGCATTTAACGTAGTTTAGGTTTTTTCTCTTTGTCTCGCCTCTTTCTTCCTCTGAATCGCACCAGAGTTTTCTCCATCCGCCATTGCCGCTCGTTTGTGCCGTCGCCCGTCGTTTACACCGGATATTTTCTTTGCGTCGCACGTCTTACAAACCTGTTTATACTTCTCCACCGTCACCGCCACCGCCGTACGAACGCTGTCTTTCTCCGGCAAACGTCCAGCCGAACACCGTATACTCGTTATTAGGTAAATTTCTTTGTTTAATTGATTTAATTGATTCTTTTGTGAGGTCGAAATATCTGTTCTTTGTTGTTAGAACTGAGTTTAAATAGCAGTTGTGATTCTAGATGGCTAGAAAGAAACATTAATAATTAAAGATTTTTGGATATGACTCTACCTGTGCTTTCTCTTATTGACATGGAACTAAGTTATAGCATTAGCATGTGTCTTCTATCTCAATTTGTGATAAGGAAAAATGTCATTCTTGTTTTATGGCAAAAAAAAATGTCATTGTTGTGTTCTTATAAATTGATAGTAAGATGTTTTAAAAGATTTTGGTACTCCGGACTAGATTTGTGATACTTTTGACCACATATTTGATACTCTTGAATTTTATTTATAAAGTGTTTTCGATTTGGTTTTATTTTACTAAATAATTAATAAGAAAGTTAAATGTCATTGTTGAATTTTTATAAACTTATAATAAGATCTAAAATGTTGCTACTCCTTAATTAATATGTATAATTTGGTACTCCTAATTTTCTAGTAAGGAAAACATTGAAGAAAAAATTGTTAAAACAGTTAAGAAGTCTGCTAAAGTAGACAAAAAAAGATGTGAATACAACACTCCAAATTGATTTGTTGTAATCTAATAGTAACGAAGAAGAGGTAGAAAAAAGAAGTCTAAACAAGTAGATGTTGATGATGATTTTTAAAGGTAAAAATATTTTTTTTCTATAATTATATTTGTATTGAACTTAGTGCCTGTCTTTTGTAATTAGAGTAATTGTTGTTTGATCAATGATGCCATAAATAAAATTTTTGATACGCCCGCCTAAATATGTGATACTCCTGATCATATATTTGACACTCCTTACTAGATTTTTTACTTAATATTATTTTTCTAGATAATAAGATAGTAAAATGACATTTTTGTGTTTTTATGAGAAAATATTCAACTAATATTTATAGTACCATAATATTTGATATTTCTAATAAACATAAATAACACTGATGCTCCTGACTAGATATGTGACACTTTTGATCACATATTTGATACTCCTGAATTTATTCATAAAATGTTTTTCAACTTAGCGTTATTTGGCTAGATAATAAGTTTGTGACATGTCATTTTTGTGTTCAGGCAAAAAAATATCTTAGTTATTTTTTAAACTCTTGGCTAGGCTTGTGATACTCCTGATCACATATTTGATACTCTTGAATTAATATTTAATAAATAATTATTTCAGTGTTCTTTGACACAATTACACGGAAGATAAAGTTTTGCTACTCAATATAAACTGCAAGGTCTTTCTGAACTTGTAAAGAAACTAAATTAACAACAAAAGAAGGACGTGGAGAGTATAGGTTTTGGCGACCTTCTTAAGATGTCGATTATGTTAATACCTATTGGCATCATGAAACATATAAGAGAAAACTTACACAACACAAGTAAAATGCTGAAAATAAAGGCACATCATGCATTTGTAGTAACTCTTGATGATGTTTGTGATTTTCTATTGGTGCCAAGGAAATTGATGTTGATTGCGGCATTTTCTTAATAAATCATATGAAGCTATTCCAGGGTGAAATATATGTAGCTCCAAATTTAGGAAAGGTATGCTTCTTAGTAAAACTTTTGTAACTATTTTTTTTTTTTAAGGTGTATTTTATTTTAAATTTTTTGTTTTTATTCTTTCACTAAAGGATATTGTACGTCGAGCACCAAGCGCTACATTGGTGCAAGGAATGTGGTTGCTTTTGTAAGGAAAATTATATTTTTAATGGGATGCAACAGAAAAGAAAAAGAGCTTAAGAAGACTAAGAAGGATTGAGGGCGTAAGCAGAGCTTAAGAACAAGAGGAATTATGTGTTGACGTGAAATCGTATCTTCATCGTATTGTCTACTTACTACTAGAGTTCTAAGTGCAATATCATTGACTATCACATTTTAAAATTGTAGTGTTAGCAATCAAGGAGAAAATAACTACATATATTTGATACTCCTTGCCATATATTTGATGCTCATAAATAGATTCTTGATACTCTTAATAATATGTATCACAGTAATAGGTTTTTGATACTTTAGATCAAATATTTGATACTTTAAACTTAAATGTAATAGCGTAATATTATTTTATATAAGAAATAAGAATTGACTTTGATACTCCTGGCCAGACATTTGATACTCCTGAAAAGTTTCGTTATACTCTTGATTAAATATTAGATGTATTTGGACCATGGTAACTGATAAGAGACCATTCCGATACGTTTTGACCAAATAATTAGTACTCTTGATCATATATTTGATACTTCTGAACAAATATTAAGTACTCTTCCTACTATGATCTTAATATTTCCAATATTTTGTACCATAATAAGAGATTTTTTATATTGTTGATCAAATATTTGATACTTTAAAATTAAACATGATAACGTACTGCAATTTTTTGTATAAGATTATGATATTAGTGAAATAGTTGACAATTCTTTATACTATTGATAGACATAAATGACTTTGTAATCCTGACAAAATATTTGATACACGTTCTTTTAGTAAATTCATATAAATACACATTCTAGTATCATTATACGGGATCAACTTTTTTATATTGTTGATAAACATAAATGACTTTGATAATCCTAACAAAATATTTGATACTCCTGAACAGATATTTGATACTCCTAAACAAATATTTACAGTATGAAAAAAAAATCACTGAAGCAACTTTACTGCAGGAGTACTAGTGCCAAATTCATTTGCAGAAATTGATGATAGACTTGTTAATACTTCTTTCCTTTGCATTCTTCTGAAAATGTCATTTTATCCTCCGTTGAACGTTCATGACCTAGAATTGTGGTAGAAGAACTTGAACCTCTACCCTTCTGGTGATGTACTTTGATTAATCTTTCAGCTTATTAACAACTACGAGTTCTTTGTTATTATGAGTACCCACAATACATAGCACTCTAAAAGCTAATTTAATAATACCTTACCCAAAAATTCTTAATTCTATGAGATGCTACCATCTGCACCAATCAAATTCTCATAAAAGCTAATATAGTAATAAATATTAAGTTCTACTTACAACTCATGAAAAAATGATAACAATGTCAAGTATTCTAACAACAAAGATGTAAATTAACTTAACAAAACAAATTATTACAATTTTAAGCTATTAATTATTTTTTAATCCTGGAAAACATAAATAAACAGGGAATGCTTCATTCTCATGACCAACTACTTCTAATGCTTGATGGTAATGACACCACTAAATGTACTAACCTTGAGAAACTTAAAAATCAGGTTGATTGTCCTTTTAACTACTTAAAGATGATTTATCTGAAAATTATGGCTTCATTTGGTTTTATCATATGGAGCAAAAGAATTTAGATTTGAGCAAGTATAACAAATGGCAGCAGTAATAAAGATGTAAATTCGATAACTAGTTTACATCAAAATTACAATTATATTAATTATGCAATTATTATATCTCCTTCAATTGAGTGAACTGAATATTCTTTTTTTTATCGGACAAAGTTAGATGTTAGTTGTTAGTAGTTAATACACCAAGCACCCAAATACTCCACGAAAATGTCAATCCACCTTATAACTCCCATAACTCCAATTCGTTCCCAGAGGGAATCGAACCTGGGTCTCCCACTCAAATGAGGAGCCCAGTGGTCAGGTGGGCTAAGCCACCTGGTTAAGTGAACTAAATATTCTAACAATTTCAACCGATTAATCAATATAAATAAGAAAATTGACCCACCATAATTGATTGATTAGGAATTAGCGCGTATATCCTGCTCTCTCGCGGTCAAAGAAGAATTGAGAGATGAAGAATTCAAATTGAAATTCATTCCACATCGCGTCCTTACTATCGCAGAAGAATTATTGAATTGAAATCGTGATTCATTCAGCGTCCTTTAGATCGAAGAAGAATTGAGAGATGCAGAATTAAAATGGGATCCGCTTCCTTTCAATCAAAGAAGAAATTGAGAGATGAATAGAAGAACTGAACAACGAAGAATTAAAATTGTGATTCCCTGTTTCTACGATTTTTTTTTAAAAAATTTCATTGTTTATGTTTATTTCCCTTCATTAAGGGTATAATAGGTTTTTTATTAAACGGGTCAGGTTAGTATTTATATGGATTGAATGTGAGACCCGTCTCATGCATGAAACCGTCTCACACAAAGAGTGCCTCAAAAATAAAAAGGTAAAATTGATTTCATTCATTAAAAATTTGAGTTACACGCTTGGAGCGGGTAGTGATTGGTGTTGTAAATATATTAACCATTGTGGACATTACTTATTTCTTAGTAGTAGTATTATTGGGCTTATTGTTAGATGGACTTAGGGTTTTAGGGTTATAGCCCACTCCCTTATATATATACGTGTCTCCTGTTGTAAGCGGAAGAAAAAAAGATACAGAGAAATTCAGTGAAAACCCTCCTGGCTTGGTCGCCCCCAGACGTAGTCATCCTGACGAACTGGGTCAACAAATCTTTCTTCTTGTGTTCTTCATTCGTTCTTAATATTGATTTTACAACACGTTATCAGCACGATTGTCTTAGATCTTTCTTCTGAATACGACTCCAGAATCGCTCTCGGAACATGGTCAATTTTTCATGATTTGCGAACTCAATCTGTTTTGAAAACCTTTATTTTTGCTTCGATTAGAATATGTTAAATGATTTGACTATGCGATTATAATTGTTAAGAGTTATGATAATATACTAGTACAATATAACGACCTGATGTTGATTTGTATTGTGTTATCGTTTTTCAGTTTATAAGATCTACGTTCTAAATATTAATGGGATACACATAATTTGTAATTTTCAAAGTTGATTAGTATATTATGTGTAAATGTATGTGTACAACAGTTAGTGGCATTGACTTAGTTAATCTGCTCCATATATTTCTTAACCATATTAGCAAAATTTTTATTATGATATATCTGGTACGATGTATATATGGTTTGCTTTTCAATGATGATCGCGTGTGATCCCGAATATGATATTTGTGTTCTGTTATATGTGATCTATTCAAATTTCATTAATATTACTAGATTATTTTTAGAACCATTAATGTTATTTGATTGCTCTTACTTTACATGAGTTTTACAGCAAACATATATTTGATGATTTTAGGAATCATACTATCTTTTTGATTGATTGATTATAGGATGCTGCATATATACATTCCTATATTTGGCACCACACCTTTTGAACTACGGAATTAATTATCAGATGCAATTTTTGAATTGCAAACAAAATAAATATTTATTGTAGTTTTGAAAATCATAATCCAATTTTTGTTTATCTTGATTACTTTTTAATTTATAATAGATCTCGCCTTACGATCAGATTAAATTGAATTAGGATTTAAAATTATGAAATTTATTTGTGTGCTTTAAAGACATAATTCTTCCTATGATTATGTTTCATAAATCAATCGTGAACGGAAAAGTTGTTTTTATGTTTCCAAATATATTATTACCTATATCTATGGTTTCATAATTTTCATTTTAAAAGGTTAAGTGCATATGGTTGAAAACTTGAAGTCTGGTATTCAGATAAATCAATATTAGTGCAGAAAAAATTATATATATAATCTGAATAGAGCACAAATTAATAGTAATAGAAATGTTAGGACTCTTATGTGCAATACAGTCTAGTGACTTGAAGTCTGAAATCTGTGTCATACGCTTCACCATTTCTTGTCATAATCTATATTATAAAATTTATGTTGAATTTTTCTTTTGGATAATTTCAGTGAAAAGATGACTGATATCACTAAGAGAGAATTTACTGAGCTTGCTCTTGATGGCAATAACTATTTGACTTGGGCTCTTGATGTTGAGATTCACTTAACTTCATCTGATTTAAGTGGAACGATTGTACAAGGTTCCCAATCCACTGCTGCCCAGAAGGCAAAGGCATTGATTTTTCTTAGGCATCACCTCAACCAAGACTTGAAAAATGAATATCTTACTGAAAAAGACCCTACTGTTTTATGGAAATCCCTGAAGGATCGCTTCCATCAGCAAACTGGCATAATTCTCCCACAAGCACAATACGATTGGCTAAATATCCGTTTTCAAGATTTTAAATCTGTGACGGAATATAACTCAGCGCTACATCGTATTGTGTCACAGTTGAAATTATGTCAACAGAAAATCTCTGAGGCTGAATTGTTGCAGAAGACTTTGTCAACATTCCACGCTAGTAACCTTGTACTCCAGCAGCAGTACAGGGCAAAAAACTACACTTCCCACTCAGAGCTGATTTCTGCACTACTTGTGACAGAAAAACATAACCAATTGTTGATGAAGAATCATAATGCAAGACCAGTTGGTTCACTAGCAGTGCCCGAAGCAGTGCCTGAAGCACATGCTATATCACAAGAAAATGATAGTGGGCATGGAAGAGGCCGAGGCCGAGGCCGAGGTTGGGGTCGAGGTCGAGGTTGTGATAGAGGCCAAGGTAGTGGTCTAGAAAAATATGATGATACTCAAATTCAAGGTCGTGGAAAAGGTGTGACTCAT
Organism: Stenogyne calaminthoides; assembly: GCA_037126765.1. NCBI lineage: Eukaryota > Viridiplantae > Streptophyta > Magnoliopsida > Lamiales > Lamiaceae > Stenogyne > Stenogyne calaminthoides. The sequence goes on along the minus strand of JBBCBC010000008.1, from coordinate 33,756,048 downwards.
ACTAAGAACCCTCAACCAACATCGGGTCCTTATATAAAGCATGAGCAAATTTGTTACAAGTGTGGGTGCAATGATCATTGGTCCCGTACATGCCGCACCCCCAAGCATTTAGTTGAAGCTTATCAAAGAATGTAAAAGGACAAGAAGGGGAAGGCTCCTCAAGGTGAATCTCATCATGCGAGTTTGCCTGAAGCAAATTTTGACATGGAAAATGATGATCTTTTGAAGGTTGAGCTCAAAGATTTTGGAGATAATGAGTGAACAAGTTGCTTGTCAGTTATTATTTGAGTTTATCTTAGACAATTTAATTCTCTGTAGTTTTTATTTTTCCTTGGTGTGCTTTGACTATTTAATAATTCTGCTTGGCGTGATTTTGAATTCTTCTTGGTGTGATTTTGAATATTGGATTTTGTTATATTTCTTTATCATTATTGATGATTGATGATTCTCGTTTTTGATACACTGCTTATCTATATGACTGTCTTATCTTACTATTTTTTTTCAATTGTGTGATGACATGAGTGGTTAGGTCATCTAGAACAAAACATGATAAGTCGGATTTTGACTAATTCTATTTACATAGTATGTCAAATAACATAATCCCTTATGCAAATTAATTTATTTGTGGGACTTATGCAAAGACATAAATTGAAAAATTTATAGTACGATATACTCGTACTAAAGTTGGAATTGTATATATTCTATTTCTGTTGAATAGAGTCATGAAAATACTTGTGGACTGATATAAATTGTTGAAGCAAATTCATTGTCAATATTATTGAACTTAAAATTTTGGATTATCCTTAAAGTTGAGCATTTAGTCTGTTATGTCCACATCTAGAATGATTTAGTTGAGTGGTTAATAGACTTCATCAAATTAATAACTAGATCATCATTCTAGAATTCCAACTTACCCATTTAATATGGGGGCATGAAATTTTACATGGTGCTATACTAATTCATATCCGACCTACTGCATAACATGAATACCCCTTTTATAGCTAGTGCTTGAGAACTAAACATTTCTCATCTGCAAATATTTGATTGTGCAATATTTGTTTATATACCACCACCATAGTGTACCTCAATTCACGGCCCAGTTGGCTGATTGCACATTTGATGAAGATCATTTCTCGGCATTAGGGGGAGATAAGAATTTAAAATTCAATGAATGCCGAGAAATTTCGTGGAATATAAAAAGATCTTCAATATTTAAATTCACGCACTAGTCAAATTGAACTGGAAGTTCAAAAGACAATTAACTTGCAATATTTAGCAAGTGACCAGCCAGATTAATCTACTGATGATAAATGAGTGACTAAAGCACATATACTCGTTGTAAATGCACCACATAGTAAATGTGCCAATTTTATACAAATATATATATATATATATATATATGTTAATGCCCCTACATGCCAGAAGCGTAAAGGAACCCTTATTATGTAAGATATAAATCCGCGGTAATTACTAAAGGTAGCAAACACATTCAGTCACTCTTGAAGTCTCTTGAAGAGATTCGTCCCGAAGACAAAAATTCTAGTAATGAAGCAAGTGCACAAATAATAAAAATACTAGAATTGCGGAACGACCAGATCAAAATATTATGGGAAATGATGAAGATCTGGTTCATATAAATATAGAAATTATAAATACAGGAGAAATTTACCAATGTTGTCCACAACTTATTCGTTGCCATAATTGCTCTCACTATTAAAAATCTGGATCCAGTACCCAAAAGCCAATAGTTGAGCCGGAAGCGCTTTGACTGGGTAAAATAGGAAGAAGCAATTGAGGCAGAGCTTGACTCGCTAATATTTTTGACTTTATCGTACATACACCTAGAAACGTTATCCCTGTTGGATATTACTGTGTATTTGTACGAAAAGAAAAAGAGAATAATGATGTAATGAGGTACAAAGTGAAGTTAGTAGCTCATGGGTTTTTGTAGAGACCCGATATTGATCTTATCAAATATATACTCCTGTTATGTATGAATAACGTTCCGCTACTTAATATAATTGGCAGTAAGTAAAATTAAATTTAGAAATGCAGTTGATAGACATTGTAACCGCATGTTTTGATCAAATCAATATTTACATGAAGATCCCAGATGGATATGAAATCCCTCAAACGAGGAATGGTGAGAACCGTACTATGTACAATATTAAAATTACAAAGGTCATTATATGACATAAAATATTTGGGTCGAATATTCCACGATCGACTCAATTAATTCCTTCCGAAGTAGGGATAAATAAATAATAAAATATTTTCTTCTGTGTCTCTAAATAAATAATTGGGTGGTGTTTTGAACAAGTAAGAAAATAATAAACTCCAGAAGAGTGATAAATTATCATATAAAAGACCGGGAAGACTGTTGTCTTCAGGGGGAGCGACAACTTCTAAACCACCTTGAAGATTGGGTCTCGAAGATTATAAAGTTTTACTTTTTCTTAATTTACTAAGTTTTCTCTTTGTATTATTTTAGCGATATTTTAATTAGGCATGAACATCACGTCGTAATGTCCAAGGGGGAGTGTTGTAAATATATTAACCATTGTGGACATTACTTATTTCTTAGTAGTAGTATTATTGGGCTTATTGTTAGATGGACTTAGGGTTTTAGGGTTATAGTCCACTCCCTTATATATATATATATATATGTGTCTCCTGTTGTAAGCGGAAGAAAAAAAGATACAGAGAAATTCAGTGAAAACCCTCCTGGCTTAGTCGCCCCCAGACGTAGTCATCTTGACGAACTGGGTCAACAAATCTTTCTTCTTGTATTCTTCATTCGTTCTTAATATTGATTTTACAACAATTGGATTGGACAATTCTTCCATTTACTTTGGATTGAAGAATCATAAATCGAATATCTCTAATCTCAAATCGTCAACATTCATTTGAATCTTTTTACTTTTATGGGTGTTCGTTTAAGTTTGGTTAGACACTACAAAAAAATTAAAAATTGCCAACAAAATTTACAAATAGCTACAAAATTATTTGGTCCTTAAAACAGTGAGAATTGTCTACCACTTGCCTACTAATTTTTAGCATAATCTATGAACAAATTACATACACAAATAATTTCTTAAGCAAACAAATTACCTATGAGCAAACTGCCTACACATTTATATAAATTTTCTTAGGCAAATAAATTATCTACACAAATAATTCTTTAGGCAATTTACATTTCCATAGGCAATTATATTTGTAGTTTAAAAATAGCCAACAAACAAATTTACCTATAAATTACATTTTTATAGGTAAAATTACCTATGAATGAATGTCTATATAATTGAATTTTTTTGTAGGCAAGCTGTAGGCAATAAGACTATTTAAGGACGAAATTATTTTCATTGGAAAATTTGTAGGTACATTAAAAAATTCCGTAAGCAAATCACTATTTTCTTGTAGTGAGAAGAGATGAAAACTCTCTTACTCATCACTTAAGCACTTTTCTTTTTCATTTAATTTAAGAAAAAAATACTAATAAATAAAATTTTAAGACTCTATTACTATTAGATACTACCTTGTTAATAGGTTATTAATAGATACAAATTTATAACTAAAATGTCAAATATACCCTTAATTGAAGAGAAATAGGAAGTTGAGTTTCTAAATTTCTCACATTTTAATTTCTTTCTCAACAAATCAATGTCATGTGCAATTTTTTTATGGGTAATGTTCAATTTTTTTTTTGTATGTTTAACATGTGCAATATTTTATTTTTATGAATAGAACAAGTTTTAAAAAAAAATTACACGTACAAAAACATTGTGTGCAAATTTTTTGTGGGTAATGTACAATTTTTTTTTATAATATTCAACATGTGCAATATTTTATTCTTATGATTAGAACAAATTTACATAAAAATAAATAAAATAATTGCACATTCAAAAAATTTACAGCAATAATTTATTGTGGATAATGTTCATTTTTTTTCATATGTCCAACATGTGTAATATTTTTCCTTATGAATAGAACAAATTTGCACAAAAATAAATAAAAAAATTGTACATCCAAAAAATTAAAGCAATAACTTTTTTTGGGTAATGCTAAATTATTTTTTTTCATATGTTCACCATGTGCAATATTTTTGTTTTTAGGAATAGAAAAAAAATTGCACATAAAAAGTTACAACAATAATTATTATGTATATGTGCAAAAAAAAAAAAAATGTGAAGGTAAATTAATCTCCAGTAAAAAAATCTTTAGCTTTTTAATTATGCATCAATGAAATTCTATAATTTTTGAAGAAATAAATTGACAGTTAAAATGGTGGAAAAGAGATGAAAGGGCGGAAGTTCTTTTGTCTTGAAAAATCAATTTGGCAATTTAAACGTATGAAAGAAAATTTAGATCTTAAATATTTTAATTGAGGTTATCTTTGCATATTTATAGTCTATTTTGTATTAAATTATAACTTTTTTTTTTGTTAGTAGTAAATTGTAAATGACCATTCTAAATTGTACATAATAGTTATCCCCTCTTCATTTAATTCTTCTTGTTGGGTGATAGGTGATTTCCCGAATTCACTTGAAATTATTGTTATTTCGTAGGTGTTTATCTCTTATTTTGATTGATGCAATATTGTTGTTTAGGGTTCTAAATTTTTTTATTATGATAGTAATTCTCATTACTAAATCCCAGGGGTTGACCTAGTGGTGTTGGCTTAGAATTTATGAATATGTTTTTCTTTAGGTTTCAATTTGAAACCCTCAAGGTGTAATTGATTTTTTAAATGAGTCAGTCCATACAAAGCTAATGGATAGTGAATTATGTTCCCCTGAATTAATCGGTCCTTGGGCCAAGTACCGAGTCAACAAAAAAAGTAATTCTCATTACCAACTAAACAATATAATTTGATAATTATATTTATTTTCATTATTCACGTGCTATCATTATCAATCTTATATATTTTAATTCCTTGTACACATTAATTAAACAATAAGATTTCAAAGTGGGCATCGAGAGCAAAAAAAATGCATTTAAGGTTCACAAAATATTAAATTTCATTCTAAAAAATCTTGAATTTTTATTTTTTAGAAGTCATTGAAGTATTTAAAATTGTTATCACATGGTCTCGCTTCAGAAAAATTGACAATTAACTGGGAATCGTTGAAGATGGGTAATTTTTTAACACCTAGCGTAATTGATGTTCGCATTGGTTTGTGGAATACTCCTTCATTTGGCTTTCTTACTTGCTTTGCTCGTGCTTGTCTATAAGAAATCATCCTCATTCCCTACGAAATCGTTCAAGCACAAGTAATTCATCAATTCAAGTGAATCAAACCAATTTTTGTGTCATTATTCTTGCAAGCATTTATCACACTTTAAGCAAGAAAAAAAACATAAATACAAGAAATGATGATACTTATTCATAATTGTAGTTATATGTTGATCTGGAGATGAACCAGTTGAGTTAGGCTAGACGACCAATAAGATTATGCACTTCTGAGACATGCCAGAGCGGTTGCATATTAATTGTAGCTGAACCTATGGGGATTGACCTCAGTGCTCCTTTGGCTGACCAATTTGCCCGGACTGACTTCGCAGCTGCATTTCTTCAGGTTCAACTTCATGTTATACTCTTGTAGTATGTTGAAAATCTCTTCTAGGGACATTGTGTTTACCAACCATCGGTGTGTAGCTCTGACATTCTTGAGTCCCAGCAACATTCTTTTCCAGTATTATAAGTCTTTTCTTGTTCATGAAGGTTTTTTCTCATGATCGTCCACCTACATGTAGATTTTGTATATGTAAAGGATTCTGAATGAGACAATAATTATATATGAGGCACACTTGTGTGAGACGATCTCACGGTGAGACGTAGAATAATTTGGACATTGACGTTTTAATACTTTGAGAGGGGAGGGTGTTAATTTGTGCTAGTTTATACTCCGTCTCATGTATATGACGTCATATGAATTTTTGTCATTATTATATTAGTACTAGTGTAGAACCCGTGTGTTACACGGTATTTTAAATAAATTAATTTTTTTAAGTTATAATACTAAAATTTTCTTTTAACTTAGTTAATATAAATTTTAACATTTTACTTTGTATGATAAATTATTATAACAATATTGTAATATAAATTTAATATTATAAAGTAAAATATAATTTAATATAGATGTAATTAATTTGTACAATAGTTAATCTTAAATCAACACACGTATAATGAAAACACCATTTTTTTATTCACTTAGTGAAAACACGTATAAGGGGAAGTGAATGAACCTCTAACATAAAAAGTAATAAAAATAGAAAGTTTAAACTAAGCAAACCGATTCAGAAATTGAGACTGTTAACAACGGCGAGATAACTGAGAGGTGAGTTGCGGAAGACTGACATCGAGAAAGGCATGACAAAAGGCAAACGATGATGAGGGAACGGTGGGATGATGGAGGCAGAAAGAACGGCGTGAGAGGTCTGAACAAAAAATCTAGATTTTGTTTAGGATGTATTGAAATAGAATGACACATGGGATGACACATATAATTTTTTTAATGACATGTCTATCAAACTTCTCATAGAATGACACATAGATTAAATGAATGTGAAATTGACACATCACCAAGAAAAAACTCCCTATTAATATATAGGGGGATTTCTGCACGAAAAATATCAACATTTAGACATGTCAAATAACATGTATGTGAAAATTATTTTTTCGCTATAGAGAAAAATAAATAATAATTTTAAAATGGAAAATATAAAGTACAATATAGGTTAAGACTTAGCTATCCTTAAAGGACCCAACATAAGTAGGTCATGTACAGCTCATAGTGTACTCTTCTTTCCAATTGATTAATTGAACCCAAAATGTCAATATAGTCAAACATTTACGTCGACGAACTTGATTTTATGTTGTACTTTTGTGTTTGTTTTTTTTAATTTTATTATATATTTTTTTTATAAGAAGAATACAACTCAACTAGAACAATTAATCTCTTTCTAGCTAAGCTAATTCTTCAAACCCAACTCGAGGGAAGACTTGTCTCGAACCAAGTGTGAGGATCGGAGGAGGACGACGCAAATTCCGCGTCGTGGCACATATATTTCGTTCTGCTATCGATCGAAACTTCAACCGCAGCGCATCTTTCTTTCTTCGTCTGGCTCCACAAATTGCTTTTTGCACTCGCTGCAACAAATTCATAGAGGGCGGAGAGTACTCGCTGCAACAAACTCATAGAGGGCGGAGAGTACCCAAAAAGGGTAGAATATTCCACTTAAATCCCATTAAAGGAGAGGCAACGTGTCTCGAACTCAGGACCTATTGATCTAGGTAGTGGTGCTCTAACCACATGAGATAAGCCACTTTGACCAATTTTATTATATTTACATGCGTTATACTCCATATTTAGTTATAGTAATTGATAATATTCAATGTTTTCATAATCGGATTGAGTTAATCCCCGGATGCAAATATGTGTCTTAAATTTATTTCTATAAATGTATATTTATTTTAAATATAAATTTATTTTATTTTTTAATATAATAAGTAATATTTAAAAAAAATTTAATGGTTACATCAGGTCCAACCAGTTGAACCACCGTCGATACTTATTCCAATCCAATTATGAAAATATTGATAATACCATAAACACACTCCGTGTATTAACACAACATATAAAATAAAAAATTCCTTACACTACTTGAGTCTTGATACAACCTTTAACAGAATTATTAGTTTCGCAAATAGGTAGGCTTAGATAGTAATATTTGTGAGAGAAGTTTAACTTTAATACTATACAAAACAGGGTATTTATAATGCAAAATTACGAGTAATACATGTTCAAAACCTGTATAGGATAAATTCAAAATGTATATATGATAAATTTTCATTCAAATATTATGGAAATTTTATCCTTATAATTGAATCATATTGACTCTCTCTACAAATACTACTCAGTCACATTCCTCAATTTATAAATTATCTGATTGAAAGATCAACAATACGAGTGAGGAATTTTCCTTCTTCCTCTTTGAAAAAAAAAATCAAAATTTGTATTCGAAATCTGTTGATGCACATTGACGTACATTTATTATAGAGGAAATCTCCAATAAAACTTATTTATAATATGAAATTTGTATTATTAAACTTATAAACTAATACTACTATATTTATCAACTGATAGTACCATTATATTTTATAATTTAAGATCATAAATGTCATTAATACTATTTTATAAGAATAATAATATCAATTTATAACTATATATGAGTTTCCTGGTTTAAAAAAGTTTCACACTAGAATTTGTATTTATTTGAATATAATAATAGAATAGGTTAGCCAATCATTGAGAAGCACCCAACAAAGTCCAGAAAGTAAAGCGTGCCTTAGTTTTTTGCTATATTAGAATTTGTAGTGTGTTTTATATTCTTTCTTTTCTGCACTGTACGACAATTTATCCATAAAACGACGTACTCAACATGACCACACCTATAAAAAATTAAAAGAAAAAAGATATGGTGTGGTTTGGTTTGGAAGCGATTGATTTTAAATTTTGGAACATTCAAAGAAAATAAATATTCAAGGGTCGAGTCCAAAGCTCAAACTCATCATTGCTTATTTTAGTTTCTAGCTACTCAAGTTTGGTGTCCATTACATGACAAGATGATTAAAAATTGCAAATTCACAATTCTTATTTATAGGTTTTTTAATCGGCTGCCATATAAAACTTGTCAACCTATAATCAATTATAAATTAAAGGGGTGTTTGTTTCAAATTTTTAAATGAGTCCTGTTTCACCCTACCCAGGTAAAGATGTTGGGGAGGGGCCGCCGGGTGGTGGTCTCCCCTGATTTTTATTTTTTTTTTTTTAATATATATATAATTTTTTGTAATTTTTTGTTAGTTCGCCTTATTGAAATTTAAAAAATTTCACTCTATTACTCTTTGGAAAACTTCGCCCTTTGAGACAAAAATTTAGATCCGTCCCTGATTCTAGCTCTTAATGAAGTAGGAGTAGATCATGTGTAGTGGGACATGACATAATTTATGATAATTGTTTTAATTTGAACCGTCCATTTTTTAAGTCTTTCCATTTTCAAGAATCCTTCTAAGCAGGATTTAATTTGAACATGCAAACACACTTCCACATATCCTAGAATTCAAGTAATTCAACATTGTTAAAAAACTCTCATTTAAAAACCCGAAAATTCCCACACTTCGAAAACAATCACGAACACCGTCTAACTTTTGAGAAGAAATCCGAAACAAATTTAGGAAACTTTCTTTCAAACAAATTTTATTATCTAACAAAGGATCCAACCAAAATTTTACCACACCCATTTCCCAAAGAAAAAATAATCCCAAAAACTTGTATGCAATATTGCATATAAGTAATATGTGCAATTAGCCTAAATTAGTGTTTTTTTATTTCTCGCGGGTCAGACCCATGCCATTCGGATCTGCGTTCACTATTTCTTCTTCCTCGCGATCTAGTTTCTCCTTCTTTCGCAATCTATCGGATTTTTTTCGACGAGGTGCTCAGGTTTAACAACGATCTCTTGACCGTCTCCGATATGAAATAGATATGTATTTCTAATTAGTTTGTAAGATTTGAATAAATTAATATTGCTTCTGATATTTTTGTTGTTGTTGTTGTATGGAATTTGATTGAATAAAACTTCTCTTCTATTCTTTGATTTGTAATTTGGTACTGATGATTTTTTTTCGCGCTTGTACTGGTTTTTGTTCATGTAGTAACATTATTTTGTTCATAGGGTAACACCCTTTTGTTCATGTAGTAACACATCAAGTTGTTGTTTAAATATGTAATTTTGGACTGGAGATTTCTTTTCACGCTTGTACTGATTTTGTTCATGTGATAACACATTATTCTTCATAGGGTAACATTTTTTGTTCATGTAGTAACACTTATTTTTTTTTAGTAATATGGAATATTGTATACATGTCGCAATACTATGTGAATACTCATGTGTTACCATATAAACAACAATGTGTTATCTTATGAACATTTATGTGTTAAGTTATGTTTTAATACATGTTACGTAAGATATGAAGTTTATGAAGTTATTTCAATATAACAATGTAGTAACACTTAAACATAGATGTAGTAACACACAAAAACTTGACAAAAAAAATTAAAAATTATGTGCTCAGTAAGAATTAAACATGCGACCAAATACCTTAACAACAGACCTGAACCAATAGACTACAACACATATTTGATAAACATATCCTTCAATAAATATATATTGGTCTGCCCGACCCGCCCGCCCCAGGCAACCCGAGAATTTTCAGTATTTTCTTCTTATTTGTGTGGTATTGCACATAACACTAGTGTGCAATATTTCACACAAGACATTCTCAAAAATAATATTCTCTCTAAAAAGAACTCCAACATGCCCTCACCATAACTTATTTAAGGGTCCACTTGGTATAACTTGAAAATAATAATGATAATGAGTATCATTAAGTGATCAATCATATGGAATTATTGATAATATTATTATTGTTTGGTTAAAAAATCAGCAATGAACATCATATAAAGAGAGTTGAGTGAATAATAAAAACAGAATAATTAATTACTTACTTTTATTTTTATTATGGACACATTAAAACTACTAAATAATATTAATAGGAATAATTCTCCGTACACCCTTTCTTTCATTCTAAGTGGGCCTAAGTATCTTCACCCGAGACACCAATTTTTTGACACCAAGAAAAATATGCACATACCTTGAGCATCAGAATATTATATAGCGTATTTTTTGTGGACAGAGTCATTATGAATTTCTCATTCACATTGAATGCTCAAAAGACAGATTCCTCTTAATTAGACTCTTTGTCAAGTGCCATGCATAATCAATTATCCTACCATCTACCATCCAAATTAACAAGTCATATCAATCATTTCCATTCTTTAATTTATAATGGACAGAGATAGTCAGTGTGAATGATATCCAACTAATCACACCTTTCCGTCAAAAAAAAAAAAAACTAATCATACCTTATCCAAATAATTGCAGTCTTAAACCCTTATGAAAAAATATTTCCCCTGTCAACCTAACCTAATTAGTGCTCTGCCTACTACCTATGAATACGATCCCTACCAACTAATTAATAAAAAGATTAAGGTATTGATGACCCTGTATTTTAAAATATGTTCATGATATGAGCCACTCATTGTTTATTGAGGGATTTTTCTTAAAAATATTTCACGTAAAATACTTTACTATAAAAAAAATTGTTATTTATCGAGGGTTTTAACAAGACTATAAAATGGATTTTGATAACCATTGGCATTAATGAAAGATTTTAAAGTTCTTATTACTAACGAAAGCGTTAACATTCAATAAATTTTTTTTCGAGAATTTTAATAAGCAACATAATAGCACTCACTAATAGTGTTAAAAATATATGATACATATTTATCAGGAGGGAATATTTAATGAATTAGTTACTTTGGAGCACATTAGAGGTTTGTGACCGAGAGGTCTCCGGTTCGAAACGTAGCTTTCGCGTGTCGAATGTTTATTCATAAGAATTTAATGAATGACTGGTCTAGTCCAATGGCAATGGTAGAGCACATAAGAGCTTTGCGTGGGGGGAGTCTCAAGTTCGAACCCTGCTGATGTGCATTCGGTGTTAAATCACGTCTGGGACGAACACACACCGGATTTGTTCCGATCACCTTTTCCCCGCAGCCTGTTAGCAGCCAGCGATCTGTGCCGCCTCAAGTTGGCCGCCGGGCTGAACACAGACGCACAATCGAATGCGGAAGGCCGTGCAATTGATTTGACACCCACTCCTGCTACGGCGCCGCCGCCACCGTCCCCCGTGAAAAGTGAAGAAGAAGACGATGTGGAGGGTTTGATGCTCTATTCCCACGCGTGGGCTTCTTGAATTGGGAGGAACTGGGCCTTCTAAATTGATGAAAGAAGTTTGGTTTGGTGAGTTTAATGATAAAGTTGGGCCTGGAACGACTTCCAACACAAATGGACCTTGTTATTTTGATGAAGAATTGGGACGCAGAGGACTCGAGCTATTTGGGTGTTTTCATGGGCCTAATTCCGATGACGGAGTTTTTCCTAGTGGGGCTAAGATTTATTTTGAGGGTGATGAGATAGTTGGGCCTCCTATTTTTTATTAAATTAATAACTATCATTTTTTCATAAAAAAATGATAGTTATTTTGGTATCTTTTTTAAAACCCCTCATGCTTACCGTCTCAAGACTTTGGGTCAAATAAGTATTGCTGATGTGTTTGAGGTTAAAGATCATGAGAATTTAATTAATTTTGTTTTCCTTGAAGATGAGCGTGTTATCGGCTTTATTACACTGCTAGAGATAATATTCGTGTAGATTCGAGGACGAATCTTTTCTAAGAGGGAGATAATGATGAAGATAATATTATATTTTATAATTTTAGGGTTTGCTTAAGTTAGTTTTTAATTATATGTTAATGGGTCTGACTTTTAAGGTTAAACACCTAAAACCCTAGTTTTCTATTATAAATAGGAGTCTCGAGATTATTGTAATGGAGCTTTTGAATATTATAAAAATGAGATTATTCTCTCGTAAGGTTTAACTTTGCACAATTGTATCACGTCTTCCGTGCTGCATCACTCGTTAAATCAATTTAACAAGAGCACGCCCTCGTTAAATGACAGCTTTTTGTAGTGCGATTTGTTTCTAAAAATTTGTACAAAGATAAAACTGAAAACCCCTATCTCAATTTGTATTACTACAAAACCAAGTATGTGTTACTGTAAGAGAAATTATTCGTTATTACGTAATATTGAAAAAAAAAAAAGATATGTTTACTAATTTAATGGTGTAATATGGTGTTTTAAGACTTTATTTAAGACAATTGGTAATATGTTAGAAGAAAAATCAGATAAAAAACAGAGAGGAAAGTGGATTAAAATAGAGGAAATATCGTGTTGTTCATACAATAATACAAATTTCTCTCTACAGTAATACATTTTTGTGTATATAATAACACGATTTTCAATATCTTATATACAAATATGTCTACTGAAAAAAATAAGTATGTGTATTTGTACTTACAATAACACATTTTCCCTTATAGTAACATAAACTTGGGAGCGAGTTCTGTTATTTTGCATTTACGCGAATTTTATAAAAAAAATATATTTGACCCGGTTAACCCGCGTAGTATCTGTAGTTTTTTGCGTCCGTGTTTATGTGTTTCTCTTTCTAATTTATGGGTGATATTCAATGGATCCTAGATCTCTGAAACATTTTATATGAATGTTTGTCATGTTTCTAGGGTCGCAAAACAAGACACAAAATAAAGTTTTAATTTTGAAAAATATTAATTAAATGTCTAAATATAAATTTACTTTTAAATTTTCTAGACGAAGTTTCTTTAATTACATATTTTAAATCGAATTTAGCTAATAAAACATTTTCCGTTAATAAAATTATTAAATTAATTTATCCTGCGGTCGAGAAAAATTAATTAATTTATCTCTGCAAGTGTTTAAGACACCCATTGTTCCATCCGGCAACTGGTACACACTACAAAAAATTTGCGTTTTACCAACGGATTTTTTCAGTTGGTAACAACTTTAGTAACAAATTACCAACATATTTTTTTCGTCGATGTTTTACTTGTCGGTAAATTTAATGACAGAATAAACTTCCGTTGGTAACCAATATCAATAGTTTACCGACGGATAATGAAAAATTAATTAATATGATTAATTTGTTAGTAATATGTTGGTAAAATGGCCACTTAAGCAAATCCATTGGTAACTTGGTGAATTAATCCGTCGGTAGGCCATTGGTAAAAAGTCAGTAAATTCTGTCGGTAATCCATTGGTAAATATTTTCATTGGTATTCTGTTGGTAATATATGTTAGTAATCTCTTGGTAATCAGCCGCTAAAGTAATTTGTTGGTAAAATGAGTTAGCAATCCGTTGGTAATTCCTTCGTGGTATAGGTACACATAACTTTTCCATCGGCATTTCCTTTGCATTCCGTTGGTAATATTTATTTAAATTTTTTTTTTATTATTTGTGTTTGCCTGCCCAAATAACATGTTGAATTAAAATATGGCCAACAAAAAGTATAATCTATAAACATAAGAAGACCATCTGATGTCATAAGTTTCCTAATTCATTTGCTATGGTTAGACAACAAGGTCGTTGAGACAAAGAAAACAAGAATGAATTGCATATGACTTTGCCTATAACGGGCTACAAGAATGAAAAACACAAACAGATAGAACACAAGTGGAGATGATGATTCACAGTTTCCTAATTTAGCAGAAGAAACATTTCCATGATTAGAACACAAGATGATAAAAAGTTTGCAAGGGTTCTGTATCACCAAAAAATACAGCCCAAATATAAAGGCAAAGATAAAATGGTGAATTCAGTGAGTTCCTACACTAATCCAATTACTGCTTTAGATAGGAGATACAAAATCCTTGTAACCTCTCATGTGTAAGTCTCCATATCAATCAATTTCAGCTAAGGTTGGAGGCATTGACACGCTCCGCTAGAATGTGCTCCGTCTACTCCAATTCTCTTTGTTTTGCCACAACATCATCCAATACCCTTTGGACCTCAGCTCGACCCTCAGCCCGAATGCGCTCTTCATCCACGTGTGTCATCTCTGAAGATTTTGTGACGTGCTCAAAGAACCAATGTCATATACACGCAGCCTTTTAACCCCTCCAACAACAACAACAACAACAACACACACACATATATATATATATATATCGTTGAATTTCATAATACGCTTTGACACATCTACTTTGGGATTAGACAGAACAAGATCAACAACAATCTTAGACTCGATTTTACCCTGTCGAAAAACAATTTCGAAACAAAATGCAAAGCATCAACTAGAGTATATGTATAAGATATTGGTTGGGTAGCTTAAGTTATATACAAGCACATAATCAAATTGCATTATAAGAATAAGCTGTAATTCCTTTAAATGATCTCTCATGATAAAAAACACTAGACCCGAAGTTGAAAAACAACAGAATAAAAACAAATAAGCATAATTTAGAAGTTGTAATTTGTCAAAATAATCTATAATTATAAAGTTGTAATTCCACTAATCATATCTCTTTCCATAGAAGTTGTAATTGTAATGCTTAAAAGCGAAGCAAAAACCGTGGCAATAATGACCTGGAGCCATATTACCGTAATATGGGTTGAGATGGATAGTGCAATATTAATTATATAGTGAAATTAATTAATATTAATGAGCTGAATTATATTGTGGCTCAATATTAGAATTCAGAAGCCCATTGGGAGGTCCATCTTAATTCTCCTAAAGGCCCCTCAAGTAGTCCAATTAAAGTCCATTAAATGAAAAAGTGTATAAAATAAATTAAATTTTTTGTTGCTATTTTTCCTTGATTTTTTTGAAATTATTAAAGAAAAGAGGGAGAATAATTTTCTTGAAATTTTTTTATGGAAAGGAGATAAGTATTCTTGGAATACAAGATTATCCCATAAATTCAAGAAATCTCCCACTTGGCCTCTTTAATTGTATTTTTCGAAAATTAGGGCAATAAGAAGGAAGAAAATATTTTCTTGATTTTCTTGAAAAGATTTTATGGAAAAAAGATATGTATTCTTGGAATACAAGAATATCTCATAAATTCAAGAAAGATCCAATCTTGCAAATCTCCTACTTATTATTTTCGAAAATCTAGGTAAATTGGGGTGTGGGATTTTTGTGGAAAAATACACATGGAAAGAAGAATATATGGAATATAATCAAGATTTCTTGGAGATCAAGAAAAGATCTTTCCTAACCCTATTTTGGCTCAAATTTTCGTCCCCCCGTCTCTATTATAAATAGGGGATGAATTTTTCATCCCCAACACAATTTCATGAGTTGGAAAATTAGAAATCCACAAAGGTGGTGCAACAATTTATTTATTTTTCCTTTGTTTTATAATTGTTCATTGGAGAACCTTCCACCAAGGTTGTTGAGCGAGGACTTGAGAATACTTGAGAAGGACTTTTGGTTGGTAGCCAGATACTTGATCCTGTCTGTCTCAGATTGTCTCTCCAACGTGTATGTTTACGTAAACTCCTAGAAATTCCGCATGCTAGGATCTTTTACGTGAATTATTGTTTGCATGTTGTTGTTGGATTGATTATTATATGAATTCACGTAGGTTAATTCATGCTAGTAATAATTGGTAATTTAAATTTGTGTTTATAAGGTCATCCCGATAGATCCTGGCATAACGTATCCCAACAACTGGTATCAGAGCCCTGGTTCGGGCTCTGGTCTTTTAAACTGTAATTTAAATTGTTGTCCATTAAATTTGAAATTGGATAGTAGAATTGTTAGATCTATTTTGCGGGTATCTAATTGTCATGGTATTTTAATGAATTTTTACATGCAAATAATTGTTTGTTTTTTAATTCTTGTTCGAATTCATTTTTCTCGTGAGAAAATCCACGAGTAGATTAGGCTATTTGATTTGTTCAATGTAATAGACTAGTCTAGATCATAGGTTTATTTATTTTATTGTTAAATAAATTATAACCGGATCGAAGATGAAGACTAGGGATTGAAGACGGATCCGGAACCGTGCGCAGGCAGCGTGCGTCGATCGAAACGTGCCAAAAGAGGCTCGCACACGATGCGGACTCTAGCAGGTGCGCACGGATGCGGGGCACGGTCGAGCGCCGGGCGGGATCAATTGGGTGGGTCGCGCACGGCACGCGCATCACCCAGGCACGGGCACGCGCACGGCGCGCGCAGGGACGTACAAAGGCGGGCGGAAGCGCACGACGTGCGCAAGGACGCGCATGGCACTAGGCGCCTGGTCGAGACAGCCGACCGGGATGCGGGCGGGCATCCTGGCTGCGTGCTATTCGATGTGGCCGGACGACGGGTGCCTATGCGTAGGCGTAGGTACCAGACGTCGTCCTAACCCAAGACGGAGGACACTTTTTTTAAAGAATTGTTGCGGTTTCAGTGGGAGCTTTTCAAGACGAACGATGAAGGCCAACAAAGAAATAATTTCTCAAGATCGAGACTTGAAATTTAAACCATGACAGTTGGATATGTGTGCCCAACTTGATTTAGTTTGTGTTGATGCTTGTTTTAATTTCATGCATTATTATTTGTTAATGTGTTTGCATGTTATTTGAATTGTCCAAAGAAAATCTCACTTTCGAAAATTACTAAGTATGTTTTATTAATTGACAATTTTATTTCGGATAATAACATTAAGTCAATATTGACCTCCATGATTTATTTATTTGTGAATTCTTTTGGAGAAATTTCCCCCTCGGAACGGCCAAAAGATAGATTTCACATGAATAAATTCTCAAAAAGGATGATTGTGAATTATTATTAGTGGCGACGATGACCCTCCCCTCTAGGCTCGTTCAAAACAAAAT
The DNA here is from genome assembly GCA_037126765.1 of Stenogyne calaminthoides. Classification (NCBI taxonomy): domain Eukaryota; kingdom Viridiplantae; phylum Streptophyta; class Magnoliopsida; order Lamiales; family Lamiaceae; genus Stenogyne; species Stenogyne calaminthoides. The sequence goes on along the minus strand of JBBCBC010000008.1, from coordinate 33,738,651 downwards.
AATAATTCTGTATTTAATCATGGTTATTACTTTAGGTATAAAATTGATATGCATATACTTCCCTGAAGTCCCTGTCAATTTTATATTGGTCAAGTGGAGAGCCGACTATTAATTGTGAATTAAAGGTTTGTGATTGTTCTTGTTTGTAACCTGCTTGAATGTGTTTAAATAGACAGTATACCCCACGTGACCTATTTAAACTGTTTTGAGATGTCGGCTGATTCATATTCATATTGTTTTGAGATTTTGATATGAATTATGTGATCAAAATTATGTGATATTTTGTGCTTATACAATTGTTATTTATTTCGGATCAGCATGTCGCAACCTTTTAATCCACTGTTAATATACGTAAAGTCAATAGAATTGTATAGGAAACTATGTAGATTGGAAATTATTTATAGTCTTCACAATGCAATAACATAAGTCCGTCCTTGACAAAACTAGACTCTCTGAGACTACAAATGTGAGGAAGATAAGGAATATCATAAGCAGTGGTTGAGCTCCAATGAAATGGCTAAGTGTATCATCTTGACTTCAACGTCAGATGTGTTGAAACAGCGACACCAGGAATTGGAAACCATTGCAGTTATTACGATAGATCTTAATGAATTCTTCGCTCACTAGATTCGTAAAGTGAGTCAGTAGCCATACGGAATTTGTTCCCGTAGAAAATGGCATTAAAAGGTGTCAAGAAGAAGACCGACAAAATGAAAATGCTTAAATGCGGTCTAAGAAGACATCGGAGGTCTGCCTGTTCTAAGCCCAAGAGGGTCGGAAAGAAAGGTAATTCTCATGCACTAGTTGTTGAACTTGATTAGCGGCGTATGCTCCCCATTCGTGGGTAGTTGATACGGGATCCACTGATCATGTTTGTTTCACGTTATAGGAGTTCAAGTTGACCGGACAACTTAGTGGGAGTGAGATCCTCATCACACTGGGCGATGCTACGAGAATGGCAGCTGAAGCAGTGGGAGACGTGCACCTATCTTTTGAAGACATAATTTTAGTTTTGAGAGATGTTCTTTATGTTCCTGTTTTTCGGAAAAACCTTATTTCTGTTTCTAAACCCTTTTCTGATGGATATTTTGTTCGTTTTAAGAAACAAGTTACTGTTTTTCGTAACGATGTTTTATCTGTCATGGAACTTTACGAAACAATCTCTATACTATTAACTGTGCACACCACTCACAAAATGCATCTTATAACACATTGATTGTTTCGAACAATAAGAGAAAACGTTAAGAAAACATGAACGAAACACTTCTTTGGCATCTAAGATTAGGTCATATTAATCTAAATAAGATTCAAAGGTTGGTGAAAGATGGTTTCGCTGAAGGACCTACAACTAGAACCATTTCCAACTTGCAAATCGTGTTTAGAGGGTAAAATGACCAAGAGGGCATATGGAGCCAAGGGGACTAGAGTCACAGAAGTGTTGGAAATCGTTCATACTGATGTTGGGAAATAAGTGGTGCCCGAATCTATTCGAGTTGAATTTAAATACATATTTAAATTAAACAATTAATTACTAACATGAATTAATCATAATTCAATTCAACATAATAATTAATCAACAAATAAACATCATGCGAACACGTATTTCACGTAAAACCTAAGCATGCAGAATCTAGGAATTACGTAAATACTAACCTCTCGTAGAGACAACCGCTGAGACGATGGATCAACCCAAAGTACATTCTCAAATATGTCCCACGTCCACGAACGCAATCCGGTGGGAGGATTATCAACGAATGATTTTAATCTTTAAAAGAAAAGAAAAAAATTTGGCTACCACCTTTGTGGATTTCTAATTTTTCCAACACATGGAATTGCACACTCACAATTGCAGTTTTTCGAAAATATACAGTCTGTCGACGTTTCAAAATATTTGATATTTTATCGACTCTGATATTTTTCCGAAAAACCAATTTTCATGTTGTGTTGGGGATGAAAAAATCATCCCCTATTTATAAGACAAAGGGTGGACGAAAATTTAGGTCTAGTTGGGCATTGGGAAATTTCTTTGCTTCTTCCTCAAGATACAATCTAGAATATATCCAATATATTCTATTTCCCAAAATATCTCCCAACAAAATTTCCTCCTCCTTTCTTGTTCAATATTTTCGAAAATATCACATGGAATAGGAGGAAACAAGATCTTTTTCCTTTCTTGAATTTATGGGATAAACTTGTATCTCAAGAATACTTATTCCATAAAATCTTTCCAAGAAAATCAAGAAAAAACCTTTTTCTCTTTCCTACCCAAATTTTCAAAATTATTGTGGAAAAATAAGCCAAAATATTTTTTTCTCCTTTTCATTAATTGGACTTTAGTTTGGGCTATTTGAGGGGCCTTTAGGAGAATTAAGATTGGACCTCCAATGGGCTATGAAGCTTTAATTTTTATCCAAAATATTATTCAAGTCCATTAATATTAATTTACTCCACTATAAAATTAATATTGAACTATCCATCTTAACCCACATTACGACTTCACAATAATATGGCTCCCGATCATTATTTCCTGCGTTTAAGATTATCTTAGTCCATTAATTAATTAAGTCACTGAACAGACTTTATATTAATTAATATCTTTATCCTTGGAGTAAAGACAACTCAACATTATTATCCATACCGGAAATAAATTTCCACTTGCATGATTTGGTATGATAAAGATTCTGAGCCCACCAAAGGGACAAATCAAGCAAGTCTTACTTGCGCGCGATTCTCCGTATTAAATCTTAGCAATCGTCATGTAACTAATAATATTGCCCAAGATACAAGGTATCAAATCGCATTGATTCTCTTCTCATCATAAGTCAAAGCAATAATTATTAATTTCACACTATCTTATTTAAGGAATGGAGATTAAGAAATAATGCACCACTGAGGTCTAATTCTTGTATATTCAATACCGAAGAATTTATCCTCCTGTAGGTCCTTTTCAGCGCATCATAATGCACTAGTGTAATCCCTTGGTCAAGACAAGTCAATCCGAGCCTTACACTTCAACCTTTCATGATGGGTTGTTCATTTCCATATGGGTTGTGAATTTGTACTTAGTCACGAGGAACTGTTAATTTGATCTTCTGTGATCTGGTATCACCAAATTAACTACAACGTAACAATCTTGACTTATCGAGCGGGTATCAAAGAAATATATATAACATTCATTCATATTTAATGCAACATGTGATAAATAATTTATTTCAGTAAAATAAATAAGAAATTCAGTTTGGTTATACAAAGTAAAAGCATACTTTTTAGTATAACCCCAACAATCTCCCACTTATACTCAAAGTCTACTTTTAAGTATACTACAGCATGTCTCGTGTTCTATGTGACATCTAATGTCACCCTACACGAACCTAATAATATTTCTCCCACTTATACTCAAAGCAGATTGGCAATGCTCTTGACACTCATTCCTTCCACATGTCTCTAGAATGTACTCTGAGGCAGACCCTTTGTGAATGGATCTGCTAGGTTGTCTTCAGACACAATCTTTGTCACCTCTATGTCTTCTCTCTTAACGATTTCTCATATAAGATGGTATTTTCTTTCTATGTGTTTGCTGGCCTTGTGGGCTCTCGGTTCCCTAGAATTTGCAAATCGTTTCGGGCGTTATCACGATGAAACCGTGATCGTGTTGGGCAAATCCGAACGGCGCCCAAGTCCACGGGGAAGTTCTTGAGCCAAACCGCTTCTTTCGTTGCTTCACAAACAGCTACATATTCGGCTTCCATGGTAGAATCGGCGATGCATTTCTGCTTAACGCTTCTCCACGTCATAGCTCCTCCCCCCATGCAAAACACACTACCCGAGGTTGACTTTCTAGAGTCTATGTTTGATTGGAAATCTGAGTCCGTAGAACCGATGGGGATTAGACTGTCCGATTTATAGACCAACATTCTGTCCCGTGTCCTCTTCAGATACTTGAGAATGTTCTTAAGCTCGCGATCAATGCTCTTTCCTGTGGTTACTTTGATATCTTGCAACCATTCCTACGGTGAAGCAGATATCCGGTCTCGTGGCACGAAGATCGCGCATATGAGGCTTCCCCCGCTAAGCATAAGGGATGCCCTTCATGTCATCTATTTCCTTTTGTGTCTTGGGACACATTTCCTTGGATAGATGGATTCCATGTCTGAAAGGTACAAAACCTTTCTTGGAATCTTTATCTTCAATCGCTTCAAAACGGTATCTATGTATGAAGCTTGCGAAAACCCGATTATCCTTTTCTTGCTATCTCGAGTGATCTTGATCCCTAGAACGTGACCAGCTTCTCCCAAGTCCTTCATATCAAACTGTTTTGACAGTCATGCCCTTACGTCTGACAACATCTTTACATGGTTCCCGATGTGCAGTATGTCGTCTATGTATAGTACCAAGAATACCAAGGCAGTTCCGTCACGCTTTTTATACACACAACTCTCGAAACTATTTTGATCGAAATTGTAGGATTTTATAACTTGATCAAAACACTGATTCCAAGCACGGGATGCCTGCTTCAGCCCATAAATGGACTTCTTTAGCTTGCAAACCAGATGCTCTTGGCCTTTTTCAATGAAGCCTTCGGGTTGTTACATATAGATTTCTTCGTCAAGACTTCCGTTGAGGAAAGTTGTCTTGACATCCATTTTCCAGATCTCAAAATCTAGATGCGCAGCAATCGACAAGAGAATTCGGATGGACTTGAGCATGGCTACGGGCAAAAAGGTTTCCTCATAGTCGATCCCTTCTTTCTGAGTGTACCCTTTCGCCATGAGTCTCACTTTAAAGGTTTCAACCTTCCCGTCCGGTCCCCTTTTTCTCTTGTATACCCACTTGCATCCAATGGGTTTTACCCCATTAAGTGGTCCGACTAGCTCCCACACTTTATTGTGATCCATTGAATCCATCTCGGCTTCCATTGCTGTTTGCCAAGATGTCGCATCCTTGTCTTGGATCGCCTCCTTGTAGGACCATGGATCTGATTCTTCTTTCGAGATCAAGTCCGATCCCTAAAATTTCTCGGGTTGCCGGACAACCCTCCCACTACAACGAGGTTCCGATTGTGTAGGCGTGACGCGTGGTATGTCTTCTTGTACAATTGACAATGGAGTTGGCCCCTTAAGTTCTTCCAAGGTAATCTCGCTTCTAGGCTTTTTATCGTTCATATAGTCTTCTTCCAAAAATCTAAAGTGTACTAATTACGACCTTTTGATCTTCGGGACCATAGAACATGCATCCCTTCGTTCCTTCGGGATATCCTATAAACAACCTTAATTCTGAACGTGTATCCAATTTCCCGGCTTCCCTATCCAACACGTATGCACCCCAGATCCTCATGTATCCTAAGCTGGGCTTTCGCCCCGTCCACAACTCCGTAGGGGTTTTTGGAACCGATTTGGATGGCACTAAGTTCAGAATATAAGCCGTTGTTTGCAAGGCGTAACCCCAAAATGATTTTGGTAAATCCACGTAACTCATCATTGATCTTACCATTTCTAGAAGCGTTCTATTTCTTCGTTCTGTAACCCCATTTTGTTGAGGGGTACCGGGTGCAGTCAACTGGGATGCAATCCCTTCTTCCGACAAGTAGTTCAAGAATTCATCGCTGAGGTATTCGCCTCCACGATCGGATCGTAGAAACTTGATACACTTTTCCTTATGATTCTCTGCTTGAGCCTTAAATTCTTTGAATTTATCGAAGGTCTCAGATTTTTGCTTCATTAGAAAAATGTATCCATAGCGTGAGTAATCATCGATAAACGTAACGAAATACTCGTAGCCGCCTCTTGCTTTGATTTGCATTGGACCACATACATCAGTGTGAACGATCTCCAACACTTCTTTAGCTCTAAGCCCCTTGGCACCAAATGCCCTCTTGGTCATTTTACCCTCCAAACATGATTCGCAAGTTGGAAATGGTTCAACCAGGAAAGACTCCAATGAACCATCTTGCACCAACCTTTGCATCATTTTTGGATTAATATGACCTAATCTTAGGTGCCAAAGAAGTGTCTCGTTCACATTGGTCGAACGTTTCCTTTTGCTCGAAATAATAGATGAGTTATAGGATGTATTGTGTGTGTGATGTCCACAGTTAATAATGTAGAGATTGTTCCGTAATGTTCCATGACAGATAACCACATCGTTACGAAAAACAGTAACATGCTTATTAAAACGAACAGAATATCCATCAACAAATAGTTTTGAAACTGAAATAAGATTTTTACAAAAAACTGGAACATAAAGAACATCTCTTAAAATTAAACTCTTGTCTTCAAAACACAGGTGCACGTCTCTCACTGCTTCAGCTGCCACTCTCGTAGCATCGCCTAGCGTGACGAGGATCTCTCTTCCACTAAGTTGCCGGGTCCGCTTGAACCCGTGAAGTAAACATGATTAGTGGACCCCGTATACATTACCCACGAATGGGTAACATACACCGCTAAACAATTTTCAACAACTAGTGCTGAGAATTACCTTTCTTTCCGGCCCTTTTGGGGTTGGAACAGACTGACCTCCAATGTCCTTTTGTAGTTAAAACACTTCCTCTTGGGATTTTTCCTCGACACTACCAGCATTCCTCATCTTTGTTGGGGTTATATCCCAACAATCTTACCATTGCCCTTGGCAACAGTTGAGTTTGATTGCTTATGGCTTTTAGTCCTCTTCTTCTTCTTGCCTTCCCTTGGCCTAGAAGATGAAGACGGACCACTTGCCGTCAAATCTTGAGTTTTTGTGCTCCATCAATGTCCGTGACCAAAGCTTACAACAAATCAGCTAGCGAGGCCAAATTGCTCAAAAACTTTTGACAGAGAGTGGAGTACCAAAGGACCTCAAGTTTGTTCAGATGGGCCATCAATTTTGAGGACGTAATCCCTTACGGGATTGCCCTCCACCATTTTTAGCGACGACATCTCTCGCAAGGTGATCTGATGAGCCCCGCATTTTTGACTCGTCAGTTGGCTCATCTGATTTTGGTGTGTCAAGAATCCACTTGTGTTTTTGTGCTGTTAGGACAATCATAACTTTTGTTTCCAATCAACATAGTTTCCAATACAATTCTATTGGCTTTAAGTATATTAACAGTGGATTAAAAGGTTGCGACATGCTGAACTGAAATAAACATACATCTTGTGTCAATATCCGGATTGACACAAAGAAAATCACATAATTCGATCACATGATTCTTATTGAAATCTAAAAAAAAAATATGAACATGCATCAGCCAACATCTCAAAACAGTTTTAAATGAGCCTCTTTGGAGGGTCATCATTTAAATCACATTTAAGCAGGTTACAAACAAGAACAGTTACAAACCTTTAATTAAAAAATTAATAGTTGGCTCCCACTTGACCAATATAAAATTGACAGGGACTTCGGTGAAGTATATGCATATCAATTTTATACCTAAGTAATAACCATGATTAAATACATAATTACTACTTCGTTTTGATCGAGCCTCTTGGGAGGGTCATCGTCGCTACTAAAAATAATTCACAATCATCCTTTTGAGAATTTATTCATGTGAAAGCTATCTTTTGGCCGTCCCTTAGGGGAATTTCTCCAAAAGAATTCACAAATAAATAAATAAATCATGGAGGTCAAAATTAATTCGATTCATAATCAAATTAATTATTAAAACATACTTAGTAATTTTTTGAATTTGAGATTTTTCGTTGGGCAATTCTCATGCAAACACATTTAAACAAATTAAATAAAGCACAAGAAAATACAACAATAAATCAAGCAAAGCAGAAAAATAAACATATTGGGCACAAATTATCCAATTGTCATGGTTTGATTTTTCTTGGCTTGATTTAGAAGAAACACCGTCTTGAATTTCTCCCACTCGTTCGTCTCGAAAAGAACTCCGTCTCAAAATGCCATGCCAAGTAGCTCGCAGTCGGGATGTAACGCCCGCATCCGGCTGGCCCCTTGGCCAAGCGACCGCGCCCGTGCACCTAGGCACAACGTGCGTCGCCCCGTGGCTCTCGGCGGCCACCGGCGGCATCGGCGAGGCGGCAGATCGGCGAGCCCATCTTGGCCTTGTAGTACCAGTATCGCCCCGCCTCGCCGCCCGGAACTTCGGCGTATACTGGCGTCCCCGGCGTGCCCATGCAGCGCTGCATCTCGCTTCGCCCTGCGTCGCCACTGGCATACGCCTGCGCGCGTTCTCGATACCGCCCGGCTTTCGCCAGTGGCGCCCGGCGCTTGGCGCCCGGTGTCGATCGCTCCGCGCCTAGCGTCGTGCCGTCTGCTTTGCAGCAGCGTCCATGTGCGCGTGCCTCCAGCAGCGCGTTTGTGATACGCTCTTCATGCGTCTGATTTAAAATCCATTTTAATTTCTCGTCTCCGTCTTCGTCTTCGATCAGGTTGCAATTTATTTTACAAAAATAAATAAACCTAAATCTAGACTAGTCTATTACGTTGAACAAATCAAATAGCCTAATCTACTCGTGGATTTTCTCACGAGAAAAACAAATTTGAACGAGTCGAATTAAAACCATTCATACGCATGAAATAAATAAACACATTAAATATCATGACAATTGGATACCTGCAAAACAGATCTAACAATTCTACTATCCAATTTTCAATAAAATTTAATGGCCAACATAATTTAAATAATAATTTAAATACAGAGCTCGAAACCGAGACTCTGATACCAGTTGTTGGGAAATAAGGGGTGCCTGGATCTATTCGAGTTGAATTTAAATACATATTTAAATTAAACAATTAATTACTAACATGAATTAATCCCAATTCAATTCAACATAATAATTAATCAATAAATAAACATCATGCGAACACGTATTTTACGTAAAACCTAAGCATGCGGAATCTAGGAATTACGTAAATACTAACCTCTCGTAGAGATAACAGCTGAGACGATGGATCAACCTAAAGTATCTTCTCAAATATGTCCCACGTCCACGAACGCAATCCGGTGGGAGGATTATCAACGAACGATTTTAATCTTTAAAAGAAAAGAAAATATTTTGGCTACCACCTTTGTGGATTTCTAATTTTTCCAACACATGGAATTGCACACTCACAATTGCAGTTTTTTGAAAATATACAGTTTGTCGACGTTTCAAAATATTTGATATTTTATCGACGCTGATATTTTTCCGAAAAAATAATTTTCGTGTTGTGTTGGGGATGAAAAAATCATCCTCTATTTATAAGACAAGGGGTGGACGAAAATTTAGGTCTAGCTGGACATTGGGAAATTTCTTCGCTTCTTCCTCAAGATACAATCTAGAATATATCCAATATATTCTATTTCCCAAAATATCTCCCAACAAAATTTCCTCCTCCTTTCTTGTTCAATATTTTCGAAAATATCACATGGAATAGGAGGAAACAAGATCTTTTTCCTTTCTTGAATTTATGGGATAAACTTGTATCTCAAGAATACTTATTCCATAAAATCTTTCCAAGAAAATCAAGAAAAAACCTTTTTCTCTTTCCTACCCAAATTTTTGAAATTATTGTGGAAAAATAAGCCAAAATATTTTCTTCTCATTTTCATTAATTGGACTTTAGTTTGGGCTATTTGAGGGGCCTTTAGGAGAATTAAGATTGGACATCCAATGGGCTATGAAGATTTAATATTTAGCCAAAATATTATTCAAGCCCATTAATATTAATTTACTCCACTATAAAATTAATATTGAACTATCCATCTTAACCCACATTACGACTTCACAATAATATGACTCCCGGTCATTATTTCCTGCGTTTAAAATTATCTTAGTCCATTAATTAATTAAGTCACTGAACAGACTTTATATTAATTAATATCTTTGTCCTTGGAGTAAAGACAGATCAACATTATTATCCATACCAGAAATAAATTTTCACTTGCAAGATTTGGTATGATAAAGATTCTGAGCCCACCAAGGGGACAAATTAAGCAAGTCGTACTTGCACACGATTCTCCGTATTAAATCTTAGCAATCGTCATGTAACTAATAATATTGCCCAAGATACAAGGTATCAAATCACATTGATTCTCTTCCCATCATAAGTCAAAGAAATAGTTATTAATTTCACACGATCCTATTTAAGGAACGGAGATTAAGAAATAACGCACCACTGAGGTCTAATTCTTGTATATTCAGTACCGAAGAATTTATCCTCCTGTAGGTCCTTCTCAGCGCATCATAATGCACTAGTGTAATCCCTTGGTCAAGACAAGCCAATCTGAGCATTACACTTCAACCTTTCATGATGGGTTGTTCATTTCCATCTAGGTTGTGAATTTGTACTTAGTCACGAGGAACTGTTAATTTGATCTTTTGTGATCTAGTATCACCAAATTAACTACAACGTAACACGTACTGACTTATCGAATGGGTATGCAGTAAATATATATAACATTCATTCATATTTAATGCAACATGTGATAAATAATTTATTTCAGTAAAATAAATAAGAAACTCAGTTTGGTTATACAAAGTAAAAACATACTTTTCAGTATAACCCCAACAACTGATGTGTGTGGTCGAATGTTTGTAATGTTGCATGTTGGTACTAATAAGTTCATTGTTCAATTAAGCTATATTTAGTTGTTGATTTCAGACAATTGAGTTGCCCCTTTGCCAAAAATTTGTTAATATCTTGTTTTGTTAAAAAAAAAAAATCCACACTTTGTAATTTGCATGACAGTGTCTAGATATGACATTTAACTCACAAGTTGAAAAGTTTGATGGTGACATCAATGCACTAGCAGACCTTAACTTATTAAAATTAGTAAGTGAACATCTAAATGGTGAACATAAAAAGGTTTGAAGTATCATGCTTTGGACAATTTATGAAGTTGAGAAATATGATATTTCAAGAGCAACTATACCTCCATCTCCTGTTTAATCAAGATTCATCCGGGTCAAGAAAAGAGATTATGTTCGATGTGTAAAACCGGGAGGCAGAATTCAGTCCTAGAGAGTTTGCCCTTGTTACTGGTTTGAAATTTGGAGGGATATTAGGCTTACCCTCAAGTTCTGAGTTGTACAATAAATTTTTCAAACAAAGTAAAAAAGCGGTTGAATGGAATGATATAAAGGATGCCTTTGTCTAATCTGATGGAGAGTCGGAAGATAGTTTGAAATTGGCATTATTGTTGGTCATCTACTGGTTGCTTGTTGTAAAACAGAAGAAGAATGATAAAATTGACATCCAATACTTCCATATTGTAGATGTTCTTGAACAATTCAACCAATTTTCGTGGGGTAGACTGACTTTTGAAGTGTTGGTAGATGATTTGCATGTCAATGTTGTCAAACTGAAATGTCATTCAGAGTCTTTGGTTGTTGAAAGAAGTAAAACCAAATGAAGAAAAAGAGGCAAACCCGTGAATAAAGGAATGCCATGACCGTTTTATGTAAATGACTTTGTATACACTCTACAATGTTGGGCATTTGAAGCATTCCCCTTAGTTGGGAGTGTTTATGGTTCGCGTATCCAAATGGCAGATGACCACTATCATCCTAGAATGGTGTTTTGGGATTCAACCGTCTTATCAAACAATTTTAAAAAATTAAAGGAGAACGTTTTGACTGACCCCAGAAAAACTGAGAGTTTTGCTGAAAATGTAAGCCTAAGATTTAAATTTAATTTTTTTTCTTACAAGATATAATATGTGTAATTATTTTGAACAAAATATTATTTTTGGAAGATTGATACCCTTAGAGTGGGAGAAGAATTCTTTGTCATTTTTAAGTGTTGTTGAGTGGGAAGATAAGATATGCCTTCATTCAAAGCCAACCAAAAGAGAGCAAAAGCTAAAGACTTTAGTGGATGAAAATACTTTTGAAGAATTATTTGAAGAGGCTAAAGAAACTAATATTCCTAGTTGCAGCACCAAGCCAGAAGAAATAAACTCGTTTATGGAGTTTGTCAAGCAACAGTTTTGCAGTGTAAATTCAGCATTAAAAAAAATAGAGGATACACAAAAAAAACATAAAATGATATTAACATCCCTCATGAAATAGTGTGGATGTTAAATATCATCAGAAAGAGTGTGTGTTGAAGAGGTTTGATTTGAATTTACTATAACCATCTATTAACATCTGTTTTTATATAAGAATTTTAATTGATTACGATTTTGTTTATATGTCAGTGTTCTCAGTCTCCTCGTCATGGTTCAGGAAAAAATGACAATACAATTGCAGAATGCGTTGAAGATGTGATAATAGGGGCAAGTCAAACTTTGATAATAAATTAAGTTCTGAATACAATACTTATTATTTTGTTAATTAATATTTTTTTCTAAATAAGCAAGATAATAAATTATATGAAGAATGTGGCGGCAGTGTTGAACAAATGAAATGTGCTAAACGAAGAGAAGTTCTGGAGGTATGTCATTTTTGTTGATATGACGTTGTCGTTACCCTGAAAAATATATAATTGGAGAAAAAAAATCTACCAACATAAATGTTTTAGGGAGTAGTCAAGGAGGATGTCGTAAAGGGTGTCAAATGTAGCAAAGATCAACAATTGGAGAATAAATAAACGGTAAAAAAAAGCATTCAAGTCGTCCTGTACAATCACCATACACGGTTCTCAATCGACAAAATGGAAAGAGGTTTAAAGTTTCTGTAAATAAGCTATTTAGAAATGAAATAGAGTGTTATGGTGACCCATTTAGTCCATACTCAAAAGACATACTAGACCAATTTTACAAGTGGTTTTGTCAATCTAGTAAAACTAAAACCAAAACCGAAATGATTCTTCGTCTTCCATTGGAGCAAACCAATTATGTTGATGCTGCATTTTTTATTCCTTTAAAAAGTGCAAGAGGATGGCTTACTAGAGAGGTAATAATTATTTTTTATAGATTAAGTTAATTTCATTTATTTTATAGTATATTGTGTGCTTATACTGTATATAGTTGTACGTTAATCAGAATATTGATATTCTTATGAATATGAGACTCTGGAAGGCCAAGAAATGCCCTGATATATTTGAAGGTCGTTGGACCTGTGTTGGTATACAGTTCTGGGTAAGTTTTGAGTTATGAATTTTTGCCCATTGCTCCCAGTCATATTTGGTGTAATATGTGTTATCTTTGTTTGCAGAATATGTTGACAAGGATATATCCCGAGTGGGAAAAGGCTACCGACCAACAAATGGATTTAGATTGGAATGAGGAAGGAAAAACTATTATGTAATATGTCTATGGTCGTTTACCACATGATGGACCATCTTTGGCATCGTGGAAAGCTAAGAGTGTTTATGGTGTTGCCCATGTAAATAATGATCATTAGGTTTTTTACGAGATTAATCCATTAGAGAATCATGTGTCTGTCTATGATCCACTTCCTGAATTTGGTAGATGGCCAATTGAAAATTTTGAGAAAATGGTGAAAATGTTACCTTCATTGTGCGCTCAAGGAAGAAGATCTGTTGGATTTCGTGATGAGACTGAAAATAGTTGTGAGTGGATGATTGATAGAGTAAATGATGCCCCTCGTCAGTTTAACTCATCCGACTGTGGTGTTATGTGCATCAAGTACTTTGAGTACTCGATAACCGGTCGCAATGTCACTAAAATTGATCCTAAAAAAGGGTCAAGTTTTCGATTGGAAATGTGTTGTGACACATATCAACATTCAAAGGTGATGGAGAAACCCGTGTGTATGTAGGTTTTAGATGTTGTGTTCCAAATTTGATATGTCGACGGGTTAGGGTTTCACATGGTTATAGCTTTTGTACTATATATATATGTAGGCAATATGTTGTGCAATATGTTATTGTGTATAACTGTCAACACTTGATTTGTGTATGAATTTTGGTTAGAAGCATACAAAATATTCATATCGTTACACGTCCATCAACAATGTTATGTGTATGAAAGCAATTGAGTTGGCATTTCTTCTGATTTTTTTTCCCGCTTGAGAGGTTTCGCCTGAAGCTAAAAATGTCAAAGGCCCAAATATTGCTTGAGAAAGTTCATCTGCTACAACTCAGGATCACCATGTTCGAGATCAACATTAAGGATGCCGAGGATGATACAAAGGGGTCTCTGGTTGCTATACTTTCCAAAGCTAAGAAAGAGCTGAATGAGGCTGAAACTGGGTACAAGGCTCATTTGAAATTAATTTCTGAAATGTGATTTCTAAAATTAACAATATCTATCTATCTACTTGTGTGATGAACAATCTTGCTTAAGGCACACTTTATTTTGCTATGTTATAAATATATGCAATGTTGTCTTGGTTACTATAAATTTATATTTATGTTTTTATGTATGTTATTTATTCTATTACTGTTACAACTTTATTTAATAACTAAAATGATTGATGACTTTATCATACTATTAATAACATGATAAACAACATTTGTGAGATAAATTTTATACATTTACACGTCTAGATTTGCTTTGTTCATAATATTTGCTTTGTTTAGAATATTATTTTGTTATCAGTTAAACTGTGAGAAATTAAAATATTAACTTAACCAGAATTTTAATATGATTATTTTTTTATTGAAAAAATGCATTACGTCATTAACCAATAGCTGGACCTAAATACATACAATAGTTTTAATAAAAAAATAAAATCTTTTAAAAAGTCATCATTACAATTATCTTGGAAGTTGTTTTTTCTTTGTACAAGTTCTACGCGTTGCACTTAAATGAGTTGTGTATGTATGTGTGTACTTATTTTGTGTGTATGTGTGTATATTTAAATATATATTATAATACATATTTTAATATATATGTATAATTATAAATAAAATTAATGTTTTTACTTTTAACGTGGTGGAAACACTAAACATATTGGTGTTATGTGACTTATGTCCGTTGTTATTTTAAAAATATAGTTTTTTTATAATAGACTTTTTTTTACAGGAAGTTTATTTATAAAAGTTAATAGTAAATTGGATTGTAGTATATAGTTGTGTGTCGTGTGCGGTTGTAGGCACGGGCTACACAGCTTGATTGGAAAGGTCGAATGACATGAAATGACTTGTGCTTAATTTTTTTTTTTTTTTTTATAATATTCAATAGTTATCCGGAAATGACTAGTGATGTGCTTTGCTTTACTACTTGTATATGAATTTTAGTTTTGAGTCTTTTGACCAGTTTCGACAATACCTACCTCATTTATATTTTTTTTTTCTTAATATACTCCAATAATAAAGTTATACCAAAAAAAAAATGTGGATACCTTTAACTAGTGTTGGCTTATAAGTACCTAATATTTATCTCAATAGTTATAGCATTATCACAAATGTACTAAAAAAAAATATCATTCGGTCTTGGAAGCCAAAGAACAATTTTGAGAGGTGTGAAAACAATAGTTTATGGACGCCCGAAGCTGACTTTGCACTTGCCAATTATTTTTTGCATGAGAATTCAATTGGCAACTGGAATTTCGGAGCACTAGAGAACAATCAAACTATTATGAATGTTACTCTGAAATTGAATCAACATTTTTACTCAGAAAAAAATACGACACAAAAAACGTTGTACAACGAGTTGCATCATTCAAATCTAGGCATGATTGCTGGTCCATGATGATAAACACAAAGGGACGATTCGTATGGGATAGAGACTTCACTACAATTTTAGTGACTACAGAGATATGAGAATTTTGGTTGGATGTAAGTTGTTTTGAATACATGGTTGTTGTGTGTTTTTTTATTTTTTTTAAATGTAAATTTAACATATATGTTATATATATATTATTGTTGGTGGTGTTTTTTTGAACAAGTGGATGAACATTTAAATTCTTATAAAGACTTCGACGAACCATTATGGGATATGTTAACAATATTTGAAAGTGTGTGTACGTGTATTTTCAGAGTGTTGTTGAAAATGTTGTGCAACATGTAAAACAACATATGACAGCGGAAGTATTAAAAAAACAGTGCAAATGATTTCAAAATTTTGTATAGTCTTAATTCAGACTATACGAACCTCATAGTTAAAAACATCACTATAACAAGTAGTGAGGTACACAAGAAACTCTTACAAGATCCTAAAATGTGTAGTGAAAAACCACACACCAAAAGCGATCTATTCAATCAAGTAACTAGTGATCTTATTCAACCTAAAACTTGATCTAATAAGATAAACACAATACTGATGGGAGATATTGTATTCCCTCGACCAGTGCAAATAGAATAGAATCGACCCTCACACTCCTAGAATTACAAACACTCAGTTTTTCACCATTGGTTGTGTCTTGGATGCTACTCTCTAAAGTTTGGAGTAGAGCAAATGGTATTTCACTTTTCCTCAAACTTGAATGTCGACCAATGCAGTGTATTTATAGACTTGAAGATCAACTGCATTGTCCTATCCACTAGGCTTGGATAGCCTTGAACATCTCCTCCACTATCTCCATGATCTTTGTGTAACCACCCATGATCTTTCTATTCTCACTCCACCATAGTGCAACCGCCTGACAATAACCAAATTTGTCTTCAACCTACAATGTAGGAAACATAGAAAACACATCTATTAAAACGGAGTCAGTGTTAGGAGAAAGGACAAATTTATGATGTTGTGCAGAATGTTGTCCAACATATGGAACAACATCCGTGCAACATCAAAAAACTCCCCCAATTTGGCATTTCTACTATAACACACCTAATGTTAAAAACAACATCTGAACTTGTGTTAGGAAAGAAACAAATAATAGTCATTCAGAGAATAACTACTATTCAACCAAATCATGATTTAAAAACAAACAGACAACCACAAGCACTAAATACATCAGCAGTGTACTTAGGCCAAAAGAATATCTAACATAAGGTAAATGACAGAAACATAAACCTATCTTCTAGTTATTTATTAACAGAGTTCATAAAATAAAGAACAGTAAATAAATAGATTACAACATAGGAAATAATTTATATCATTAAATAAAGGGAAGGATTGGGCCATTTGAATGAGCTGCATCTCCATAGTCTGCACTTGCTCCCCCATACTTCAGAAACTCTCCCTATCTTAAACATGTTCACCAGTTATCAGAACCATATAGCTGATCAATGGTAACAACACTCTCTAGAGACATACTCTCCCTATTAGGAGTCTTCTTCAGCTCATCATCAGAGTCATCAAGGCTATCATCATCAATAGCTACATCTTCAATTGGTTTAGTCTGCACCATCTGTTCAGCATCAACAACATCAACATTAAGTGTTTCCTCCATAACTTCTTTTACAGCTTCATCAACAACATCTTGAACAACATCTTCAACCTTTTTGTCATCAGTAGCATTCGGATCATCAACACCATCAACATCTACAACAGTATCATCAACATTGTCAGCAGCATATGGTTGATTATCCTTCTCACCTGCATGGCCAGATGGACCAGCTCCATCATCATCACCATCATCAGGTGATCCTCCCCCTATTGGAGTAGAAAGCAGTCTTCTCCAGAAGGTTTTTTATTTAACCAGGGCATCTATACTATGCTGGATGGATGTAATTTGATCAGAAATATAAGAATTTGAAAAAGTGACATTAGGGATACCAGCACTTCTAGTGAGGTTATATGAAATGTTGCCAACGGAATGGGCAATATTTTCAGTTTGTTGTGCAGGATCTTTCAAGGGTATATCAATTGTGCGGTTTCCAGCCTTCAGTACATTCGAAATTCCAAAACTTAGAACATAACCACTGATCCTCTCACCTCTTGGTTTCTCAAATTCCAATCTATCCCAGAATTGACAAATCAAGCTTAGATATGGTAGAATACTTCCATCAGAGTGTTTACCAACAAAGGACACAATATTGTCAAATATAATTTGACCCATATTGAATCTGTTCAAGTGTACAATCTTGTACAAAAAGAATGTTTGTTCCTTTGTCAGCACAATGGAGTTCTTGGAAGGTAGCCAATTAGAAACTAACAGCTTATGCATCACAGAGCATAAGGAGGTCAGTTTGGCAGCAGAAAATTGCAAAGTTCATTCAGGATACTTACCACCAGTAATGACAGACATTACTTCCCTTATGTCCAATTCAGCAGTATCTTCCTCCATTTGTCTAGTCTTCAGGAAGATATTTATAAGCTTAGGGTTAATGGTAACAACATTGTACCTGAATCTCACTTTCCCATAATTTGAAGACTGCCGATTCCCACAACTTTTCTTCAAATTAGCATAAAACTCAGCAACCCAAGCAACAAAATAAGGTTTTGCATATTGAAGAGCATACAACAGAGATCTACTATCTAGGAATCCTATCAGATTGTTTGCCTCAAAATCAGGTACTTTAATGATCCTTTCATCCATCTTAAGCATGATTTTAACAACAGCAGACTTTCTATCATGCTCAACCTTATCATCAGGGTCAGAATCAAACATGATTACCTCATCAGAATCATAAGAAAGATCAAACTCAGAAGCAGCTTCATCATCATCTTTCACAGGCTCTTCTGCTTCAAGATCATCTTCTTTCTCAGGATCCTCTTATTTAGGTAATTTTCTTCCTCTGAATCCTCTGCTTGAGGATCATCTTCTTTCTCTAAATCCTCAGATGATTCAGCAACATCGGCATCCACATGCACATGAGGATCATTTCTCCTTTTTGTTCTCCTCTCCTTTTTGGCCATCAGCTCCTCCATTGTCAAATCATCATCAGAGTCCTACGATTCAGCAACAGGGACTTCAGGAATCTCCATTTCCTCATTTGAATCATCCACCTGAATGGGATCATCAGAACCACCATATGTCCTTTTTGGACACTTTCCAGTGTAGTTCACCTTTTTACCAAGGTTTCTCTGTGACATTCTCCTCTTTCCCCATCTACCAACACCTCTTTCGGGAGCTAACTGCTTCTTCCTCAGCCGGATGTTCTTGAGTTTCTTCCCCATTCCTTCAGAATTAGAGGAATCAACATTTTCCATCTAACATCGGCTGTTTGAGTGGGGTTGTCAGTGGGTTTGGAGTGTCAGAAATAGGGGTTTCTGTAGGAATTTCTGGAGCGGGTTCAATAGCCAAAGGTCTGGCTGAGAGATCAACATAATCAGACACATTGATCAGTTTGGAACCAACAAAAATATCGGGTAAAACTATCGGGTTTTGTTCTACGGCTTATTTTACAAGGAGATCAACGAGGGATTTTGGAGCAGTATCAGGGATATGAAGTGCAGGAGGTTTAGGAATGGATGAAGATGATGATCCACCAACTTTTGTGGAATCATAATCTGGGTTTTGTGCGGCCATTTCTACAAGTATGTTCAGCGGATTCGAATTCGCCGGTGCAGAAGGATTCGACGATGGGTTTCAGTGAGAAGGGTTTGCGTGTGAGTGTGAATGATCAGAAGAAGCCGAAGGGTTTTGTTTATCAGTCATCTCACCATCTGAATGTCCAAACAAATAATACACCGGGATTAAAATAATGTTATATGAAATATAGGAGGGAAATAAAGGCACAAGACTGAAATAATTTAAATAACACGTGAAAAACAAACAAACCTCGAGTCCTATGTGCAACAACAACGTTTTTAGATTTAGGTATGAAACACACAAATAAATCGATCTTAAGTAGAAATCAAAGTAAGGAGGTTATTACACAAACCCACAAAAACCGACAAGGAGTGGAACAAAGTAACCACCCATTATGTTGCAAGTTGTGATCGTGTGATGTATAAGAAAGCCGCCAAAAACATTTTCAAAACCAGGAAACCATATCCAAAATTAAATAGACACAAATTAAGTTCAAATAAATCATTTAATCCACAAAATCGACTTAAGAAGAAATTTAAACAAATCATGTATGATAGATAAAGTTCAAATCACTTAAGGTTTCACAAAATGTCGGCACACATATATCTCAACACTTAATTTTGCATGAAATTCATCATCCAGTGTTGCATATTTTAAAATTTTCTTTTAGCACATGTTCACATTGATCCACCTTTTCAAAAGAGAACATCGTAGTAGCGAGCTCCGTTCCCCATAATTACTCAACGGATTGTGAACAAACATGGATGTATATTTAATCACATTTTGAAAAGAAAACATCATAGTAGCTAGCCCCGTGTCCCATAGTTACTTAGTGATTACACATCTAAGTTGTGCTTTATTTTTAATGCATTTAAGAGATTTATTCCGAAATTGCAAAAATTTTAACTAAAGTGCAAGTAATTTTTATTACTTAACTTTTTTTCTGTATAATTTTTCCTTCTTCATTTTTATATATTTTTTCACATTTTTCAAAATTTGTTTTTTTACGTTTTTTACACATTTTTTTATGTTTTTTTTTACATTTTTATATATTTTTTATTTTTCTGTATATAGTAATTTTTTTTAGGTAAAGTAAATTTTTTTCTATAGTATGAGACTTTTATATGTAAAGTGAAATATTTTTTATTGTAAATCAATTGAGGACAAATGGGTTATTTGATTGTCCTTGTAGTTGAATATAATAAGAAAAAACAATTGTATTAGGTTGTAAGGGGACTCTATATCTTGTATTAGGTTGTAATTATTCCTAAAATTAACATCAATTTTTGACCAAAAACAACCCATGTTCAAGCCTAATTTGAAGTAACTGGCATTTTGCAGCCATTTGGAGGACCATTTAGAGCCCACTTGCAGCCATCAACTTCAGCCCATTACGTGTCAGTAACAATTAGTAAAGACCATTGGGCTCCAATTTCACTTCAGCCCATTTAGAGGCCTAACATTCAAGTGCAGATGTGCTGGACAACCAGTGAGGCAAAGTAGCATTCTCATCAAGCTCCTGAAGCCGCAAGATGAAATAATTAACACAAATAGAACCTCAGCATAATAACCAAGACCATAATAGTTGGTAATATCATAAACCGAACTTTAGTATTTGAACTAGAATCACTTTTTCAAACAAATCAGGAACTAATTTTCGTGATGCACACAGTAACTAATCACATTCTTCCAGAAAAAATACAAGTTGAAACAAAAATAAAGACGGTCAGACCTTGTGAAACTCCTCTCAGTTTCCCCACTGCTATGAACTCCAATATATCCTTTCCTTGACATATGTCAATCCGTCTTCATCAAGAATTTTTTGTGCACGGATACATCAAAGTTCTCATCACTGGGCAATAAAATAGAAATTATAAATAAATAAAATTACCATGAAGAGAACTTTCAGTATGCAAAGTTTACACCCAATAATATCAACAAACTTCAGGAATTAATGTAAACAACACAAGAATGTCCTGAGATTGGGACAGGAAAAAGTAATAGTAACTGTTGCGAATCGTTTTATATGGAGAATATTATGTGGCTAATTTGATAACAACTCACAAACAAAATAAGTACGTGTACTATATATGGTAAATAACAGGAAATTGTTGACCCAGTTCGTCAGTGAATGACTACTCTGGGGGCATGCCAAGCCAGGGATGTTGTATTGCGGGATTTACATACACAGTACAGCATACTTTTCATGAGATGAACTATGAAAGAAGATGATTTGGAGAGTAAGTGTGTGAATTCTGGAATTTTTTTGAACCTTTTCTCTCTGGGAAATTTTGTGAACCTGTCTCTTGTTCTTTTTTCTTCTATTTATAGTACTTTGACAAGCATGAGCTGGTTTGAAAGCATGAGCTGGAGACTTCGGGTCTTGCAAGAACTCATGTGATGCTGCCACGTTTCCAACTTCGTCTTCCTGGTTGACCTTTACATTTGCTTGTTCATAAGGCACTCTTTTGGTCGTCCAAATCATCTTTTGCTCGATTGATTCCCTGTTCGCCCCTTCGGACATATCAATTTTATACAGGAACACTGTTCTTATCGAGCATATCTGAGCTCTCAGGTTTATCTGAGTCTTCAGGTTGTCTGAGTCCTCAGATTATCTGAGTCTTCGGGTTGTCCGATTCCTCAGGTTATCTGAGTCCTCATGTTGTCTGAGTCCTCAGGTTATCTGAGTCCTCAGGCTGTCTGAGTCCTCAGGTTGTCTGAGTCCCCAGGTTATCTAAGTCCTCAGGTTGTCTGAGTCCTCAGATTGTCTGAGTTCTCAGGTTGTCTGAGTCCTCAGGTTATCTGAGTCTTCAGGTTACTCAGGCTTATTGAGTTCAGATATCCTGACCCTTAGGTCATCCAATTCAGGCTATCTGATTTTCTTCTTTGCTCGATCTGATCAGCTCAACATATCTTCAGGATCATCTCAAAATAGTATCAGGTCATTATGCCAGATTTGGCGAGCTGCAAGCGTATTTGCTCATTTGGCGAGCAGTGGGCTAGCGAACAAATTTGCTCGTTAACAAGCGGTGGCAGGTGACGTAATGACTTGCTTAGTCGGTGAGTGGCGAAATTTTGGTAGTAAAATATGTTTGGTCGGCAAATAGTGAGCATACTTGTCCTTCGAGCATGATTATTTTAATAGTTGATTAATACACGTGTCCCTTCAACGTGTTCAATTAAATTAAGTAATTATATCGAACACAACAATACCCCCCAGTCGGGTCGCTTTGTATTCATCATGGGGGCCCGGCTGTTATAATTTGATTGGGCCGTCGTGAGCGTCGTTTCGTCTTTTGTGCCGAATTTTCAAAATTTCTTAAATCCGGTATCTATAAATACCTATTTTGCCGCCTCAGTGCCTTTTCTTTCTTTTCATTTTCTTCTCTTTGTTTTCACTCTCCCTCTCGTCTGAAATTTCCGGCAAGGGCTTTCTGATTTCGGCGAAGGATTCTATTCAGGTAACTATTTCATACCCTTTTTAATTCCGATTATGCTTCTAGTTCTAGTTCTTCTGCTTCAATAGAATCGAACCACCATAGTTCCTCTTCCCCCTCTTTCTGTTCAATTCCCCGTAGCGACGCTAATGCATCGGAGATGAATGTCTCGAGATCAAGGTCTCGTTGGCAAGTTTGGCAGCCATTTGCCGTTCTTTCATCGGATTCCGATGATGCCCTAAATGAATTAGATAGGGATTTAGCCCTTACCGATTTTTTCGACGATTCGAGTGAGGATTTTTTGCCCCAACCCCAAATTAGGCCTAGGGTTGTAAATAGTTCTGATGTAAATAGGGATGATGATAATGTGAGGGAGAAAACCCTGATGGCTGAGAATGTTGATGAGTCGAACAGAGGATTCGACGGCGAGCAGAACACGGAGCTCGATGTCCCTGTTGGTCTTCCTCATAGCCCAACATATAGCGAGTATAATGCTCGTTATAATTTTGTTTGGCCCGAACAACCTCATAGGACTAGGGTTGAGAATGAGTACCCGGCGAGCAAGATTGCGAGCGTAATTGATGTAGATATGCTCGCCCAATTGTATAAGAATTATGAAACTCCGAAAGATGTATTTTTCTGGGCACCTGGTCCCGATGAGCGAGCAGATCAGCCTCCTGAGGGTTGTGTTGCTGTGAATTTGGACACAATGGAAGCGGGTCTTCAATTCCCACTTCATCCGGCTATCACTCATTTGCTCTTAGAATGGAACATCACCATTACGCAGCTGAAGCCGAATGGGTGGCATATGATTATGAGCTTCTTGACTTTGTACGGCAAAACGAAGCCCGTATATTATCCCACAGCAGCTGAACTCTCACGACTAGTGCATTTGACCCGTCCCAAGGGTGAACATGGATGGCTGTCCATGCAGGAAAATGCTAAGTGCAAGGTTATTGAGGATGTGCCGAACAAAATTAGTGATTGGAAGGAAAAATTCTAGTTCGTAGGGGGCGATTGGAAGAGCCCGACTTCAGGAAGCGAACCAGATGCTCGCTTAGATATCCCCACAGATTTTGGGGTTTTCCAAAGTAAGTATTTTTGTGTTTTTGTTCTAGATCTTGAACTGATTTTAACTTATTCTCGATTTCAGGAATTCCAACTGCGACGGACAAAGAGACCAACGACGGCTATTTTAGCAGCATCTGGCAAATCAATCTCGAGCCTCACTTAGAACGATCTGTGAAGACTTTGAACACTGTCGATCAAAGGAAGAAGGGTGGATTGTACGTGCCCCTCACCATCTTGTTGCTGTTAATCCCGCTGGTAAGGATTGTTTTTTGTATTTGCAAATGTTTTGTACCTTTTGTTCGCTGTTTCTCCTTCTTTTATAATGAATTGTTTTGTCTATAGCTTTCCCTGTTGTCACTGTTGCTGTGAGTACATCCGAGCATACTGAAATGGCTCGAACAAAAAGACCCCAAGAGCTTGCACAAATCCAAGCTGAGGGAGATGCCCAGCGATCAAGTAGGGGGGAGACGAGCAGGGTGAGAAAAGCAAGCCGACCAGCCGCGCCTGAACCAGGAGAGTCGAGTCGGCCGGAGAGGACAACTCGTTCGGCCGAACAAGGGGCGAGCGAACAAGCTCCACCGCCAAAAAGATCAAGGAGGGCACCTGACGAGCAGGGGGCAAGCGACCAAGGTCAGACGAGCATCGATGCTGTTGGGGAGACCCCCACTACTGAAGCGATCAGAATGGCCGCCTCCGTGGTCGGTCCGGTCGCCCAAATCATTGAAATGGAGGTCGGCACATCTTCTCCACCTCCTGCAGGACCCCGAACTTGGACCCCTTTGAACCCTCAGCTCCGATCCCCCGAGGATAAATCATTTTTGGGATGGGACCCGGCTCGGACGAACAGGTACGTTTGTTCACTTTATTGGAGTATTTCTTTTTTCATTGATTTTGGTCGCTTTGTCATGTTTGTTTGCTCGGGTGTACATGCAGGTTGAGCAGATTGGCGCCTTTGATGCCAGAATTGAAAAATTACTACTGCTCACCAAGTGTTCGCAAAGTTCCTGGCATTCCCGAGCATGTTCAGAAGGCGTGCGAGACCCCTATACGAGCATGGACTACTGAGCTTGAAGAGGCCACCAAGGGTCCAACACCTTTGGAAACTATGTGACTTGGCCTAGTACATCAGGGCCAATCTTTGGTTCTCCTTGAGAAAGCTTATGCTGAGTCCGTCAATCTTCATGCCAACTACTTGGCTCTCATCAGAAGTTTTGAAGAGAAGGTGAACGAGCTAAGCAAAACTCAGGATGAAGTGGGGTTGGCTCAGGGACAGGTATCTTCGGCTCAAGCAGAGGCTCGCAAGGCTCAAGAGGATACTCGTCAAGCTCGGGAAGATGCTCGCCAGGCGAGGGAGGATCTAGGCCTTGCTCAGGAGGAGGTGGTCGGCATTAGGAGAGTTCAAAATGAAATGAATGTCGAAGCCGCAAACTCGTAATCGACATCGAGGTCATGGAAGGTCATGGAATTTGCTCGCCAACAACTCGTCATTCTTTGAAGAGATCAACACTCGTTTGGGTCTCAAAAATTTGAAGTTGCACAGTGAGGAGTATGTTGATTCCATGTCGAACTTCTCTTACATATGTGCTTTTTGTCGATGCCATCCGCTCGCCGACACACACGCCGGGGCGAACAAATTGCCCCGCTCATATCCCATTTTCAGAAGTACCTGATCGACAACCCCCCGGATCGCAACCTTCCGATATCTAATTTGAGCGATCTGTGTGACTTCTCTAATCTTCCTGATGGGATAGAGGTTGATGATCCTATTTTGGACGAGGAAGATGGCTCGAACGCGGACATTGTTGATACTGTCGACCAAACTCACCGAGCCAAGCATGGGTTTGAATCAGGTGCAGAACGAGCAAAGGGGCCTCCCGAAATCGAGCAAAGTGCACTACTTGGCGAGCAGATTAGGCCTGCCAATGCTGGCGGAGCTGTTCCTGAAGGGGCCGAGCAGATGGGGCATGATTTGTTCGATACATCGCTTCCGCCCACCCCCAACAACGAATTTGTTCCTTAGTGTAATTTTTGCTTGGCTGAACAATTGTTGTGTAATTTTTGTCTTCTTCTCTTTTGTTCGAACAATTTCGAAGTTGAATGATTGAATTTACTTATTGAACAATTTCCTCTAACCTGATCGTTGAGGATGAATGTTATTGCTGATGAATGAGTGATGCTTGTGTTGCTTGATGTTCGCTTTGCTTTCTAGTTTATGCCTCTTTTCTTCTGAATGAATTCGAACATTGTTTTTGTCTATGTTCCATCCTGACTTCTTTGGTTTTTGATTGTCTTATTTAGGTGCAATCAGGTTGATCGTCTTATTTAGGTGCAATCAGAGGTCGCGATCGTCTTATTTAGGCGCGATCACTTCGTACTCAGGCCGTCTTATTTAGCTGTGACCCCGCACTCATCACTCGCTTTTGTTGTGGGTATCTGTAAGTACGAGTCATCTTTTGCGACTGCGTACCCATTACTCGCTTTTTACTGCGGGTATCTGAGTACGAACTGGTTTGTCAGGTGAACATAAACTTCGGCTCGTTCGTCTTTGTTCGGGTCGTCCGGCTTAGGTGCGACCTCTGATAGACTTCAACTAAAAAATCTTAACAAACAAAAATGTTTTTGCTACACGTTGTATTCTATTACAACTTTTACATTTGAAGAAGACTGTCTATTACACATAACTATAGACATATATGGTTTTGTTGAATTCAAAACCTTGTCTTGAATAGACACGAGCTGGCCTCATCTCGTCCACAGAATTGATGTTGACAAGCATGAGGCGGATCAGCCTGTCTACCCTTCTTTAAGTAACATGCTCAAGCAGCAGCAGCATAAGCGTTTGTCCCTCCTGGACAAGTTGTGATTATGCGGGCAGCTGTGGACATGAGCATGTGACGAGCACGCCTGCTTGCCTATATCAGGCGCCAGCGAAATCCTCTGCTCGCCCCATTTTATCCCCTTCGGTAGATGCCTGAGCATCAGCATCCGCATGTTGTTCCGTGCGGATACCACGACATCCCTCCCCTTTGGAGGAGATTTTGGGGATGCTTAGGAGACTAGTGATTTACTACTGCATAAGCAGTGAGTAACGTGGAGTGGCAACCATGACTCTGCCGAGCATCTTGAGTCCATAACGAGCGCCAACCTGTGCTCGGAGTGACTCATGGGGTATAAAGCTCGCACTAGGACAAGTGTTAGGACAAATGCTCGATTCAGCAGAATGATAGCTGAATCGAGTGCTGGACACTTAGTCTGGAGGCATACTGAACAAACTTTCTTCCGATAACTGCAGTATATTTTTTTTTCTTTTTCCTCTGTTTTTCTCCACTCTCTTCAGCTATCAATATGCCTATTTATAGTACTATCCCAAACAGGTGCTGGCATAACTAGTTGATGTTGGCCTTCTTGCTTTAACTCCTCCTTTTGACATCTGTCCGCTTTTTTGTCAGTTCATACTCAAGGATTGACACGTTCCTTTTTTGGTTGCCACCACTTCTCAACTTGTTTTGACACGTATCTTCTATCTTTCAATAGTGCTGGCCAGAATTTCTTCTAGAAGATTTGTGTCGAACACGGTGTGTTCTTCCTTCATGATTGTCCTGCTCGTCTTAGCTAAGTGGATGATTATGTTCGGCCAATTGTGCTCGTCGTTACCGATAATATTTTTTCAGATTTGACGCACTCCACGAGTAGGACAATGGGACTCCATTCTGGTTTTCCAAATCATATGCCCCATTTAACAAATGTTCTGTAACTCTGAGTGGACCTTCCCATGCTCGGCCGAACACACACCACCGACACCCCCTGTTGCTCGTCTAAAAAACCACGCCCACATTGAACTGCGTGTTCGGACTTTGGAGTTATAGAACTTTTTCGATCTCTTTTTTGTACATGGCGTTCTTGAAATCAACTTCGTTTTTTTTTTCTTCTAACAGTGCACTTTTCGTATGCGGCGCTACCTGGTCATTGATGTGCTCTCCAAAAGTCATTGTCCGATGACTCATAATCTTTATTTCTCGGTATACTTACCTTCCGCACCAAATGCCGTGGCAAACGGGGTTTCCGCAATTGATGTTCGAAAGTAGTTTGATAGGCCCATAATATTTCGGTAAACTTCTCTTGACCCATCCTCGCTTGGAATTATCAAGTCTGGCCTTGAGGGTATTCTTGATAATTTTATTAATGGTTTCAACTTGTCCGTTTGACTGGGGATAATATGGAGTTGAGTAATGCTTTTTTATGCCCCAACGAGCATAATTTTGTCGGAATTCACTTCCATCGAACTGTTTGCCATTATCCGTTACCAATGATTGGGGAAGCCCAAAACGATAAATGATATTTTTCCAAACAAAGTTCCACATTCTTTGTTCGGTGACTTTAACAATAGCTTTGGCTTCCGCCCATTTAGTATAGTAATCAACGGCAACCACAACATATTTTACTCCCGACGTGCCAGTAGGAAATGGGCTGATCAAATAGATTCCCCATTTAGCAAATGGCCATGGGCTGTAAACTGACACTAGTTCTTCAGGTGGGCTATGAATAAGTGGGGCATGTACCTGGCACTTGTGACACGCGCGAGCATACGCTAGCGAATCTTTTTTGAGGGTCGGCCAGTAATAACCTTGTCTGATAATTTTATGTGCCAGGACAAGCCCACCTGTATGGTTTTCGCATACTCCATCATGAATCGCCTTTAATTACATGACCCTCTTCAGGAGTAATACACTTCAATAGTGGAAGTGAGAAACTTCTATTGTATAAATGCTCGTCTAAGATTGTATAACGAGCAGATTGTAATCTGAAGCGAGTAGCTTGTGCTTTATTTTCAGGAAGAAGTCCTTTTTGTAAGTAATTTAAAATTGGAGTCATCCAGGTTTCTTGCTCGCCTGTTACATGGGCGACCACAACTCTGGGAATTGATGGCGAACAAGTTGTGACGACCACAATGTCCGTCATGCTCGTCACTCCTTCTGCTGTTGCCAAACGTGCCAAGGCATCAGCGAATGAATTACCCAATCGTGGTAATTGTTCTATGTAAACTTGTTCGAATTGTTCAAGCAACTCCTTTGCTAATTGCTGATATTGTGCCATCTATTCGCCTCGGGCCTCGTACTCGCCTGTTACTTGGTATACGATTATCTGAGAATCACTGTAAATCATCAGCCTCTGAATTCCCATTGTCATAGCCATGTGTAACCCAGCGAGATCAAAGCTTCGTACTCGGCTTCATTATTTGTGGCTGGGAAATCAAAACGGATGGTTGTTGTTAAAGTTTGTCGAGTTGGGCTGATGAGAACCACGCCTGCTCCGGCTCTTGAACTTGTTGATGAGCCATCTACATACATATGCCATGGTTGGTCGACAGCTCTTTCGGGCAGTTGTGGATATGTCAACTCGACCATGAAATCGGCCATAGCCTGGCCCTTCATTGCTGTTCGCGGGGCGAACGTAATGCCAAATTGGCCTAACTCCACCGCCCACTTGAGTAATCTGCCCGCAGTGTCTGGTCGGTGGAGGACTTGTCTCAATGGGAATGTGGTTAATACCTCGATTGAGTGATAAAAAAAGTATGGTCGCAGTTTTTGAACACTCATAACGAGAGCATATGCTAATTTTTCCATTGGAGGCTAGGAGTTAAACTTTTTGAGCACCGGCTTACATAGTAAATGGGCAAGTGTGTCGTCCTCGGCCCTAACGAGCACAACGCTAATTGCATGTTGGGATGCAAAGAAGATACGAATAAAGTTGTTCACCGAATAAGGCTTAGATAATGTTTGAGTATCTGCAAGGTACTACTTTAATGACTCGAATGCATTTTGGCAATGCTCTGTCCACTGGAATTTCCCTTTCTTTAATGCATCAAAGAAAGGTTTGCATTTGTCCCCAGTTTGTGATATAAACCGGCTTACGGAAGCCAAACGTTCGGTTAATTTTTGGACCTCTTTCACACACGGGGTCCGCATGTCGAGCATGGCTTGAATCTTTGATGGGTTCGCTTCAATCCCCGTTGGTGACCATATGTCCTAGGAATTTTCCCCGAGTGAACCCCAAAGTCGCATTTCTTTGGATTTAGCTTCATGTTATACTCCCCGAGAATATCAAACGTTTAAAGCGAAAGTGGGTGATGTGGTCTTCTTCCGCTCGCTTTTTACCACAATGTCATCAATATACACCTCAACTGTTCGGCCAATGTGTTTGTCGAACATTTTGTTCACCAAACATTGATATGTTGCTCCGGCATTCTTTAATTCGAATGGCATGCGTAGCCAACAAAACATATTCTTTTCGCTGCAGAATGCCGTATCCTTTTGATCGTCCGGATGCATGGGTATTTGGTGATAGCTAGCAAAAGCATCCATGAAGGTCATGAGCTCATGTCTGTTTCAGATTATCGACCAAATAATCGATATGTGGCATCGGAAAATTATCTTTCGGGCATGCCTTGTTTAAATCAGTGAAATCTATACATAGTCTCCAAGTTCCGTTAGACTTATGGATGAGCACAGGGTTCGCAAGCCATCTTGGGCATTTTACCTCTCGAATCAGTTTATTATCGAGCAATTTTTTGATTTCACTATTCATAGCTGCATACTTCTCCGGACTGAACTTTCTGCGCTTCTGGATTACTGGAGTTTGTGTTGGATCAAGGTTAAGGGAGTGACATGCATGTTTAGTATCTACGCCAACCATGTCCTCATGTGACCAAGCGAACACATCCAAATTTGCTTGAAGATATGCGATCATTTCTGTCCGGAATGGTTCGGGTAATTCCGAACCAATGAATACTTCTAATTCCGGTCTGTTCGAGTCAATATTGATAGACTCCAGTTGCTCGACAGGTGTTGCTCACTTTCTTTTTTGCTTCCACCGAGGATCTTCGATTCACCCCCGGTGTTCGTCATCTACCTCCATAGGTTCAAAACCTACACGAGGTTCTAGATCCGGTAGCTCATTTGGCGGATCAGTGTTCATTAAATCTGGGAGATCTGGGAAATGAGTCACCATCCTGGATTCTGTGTTCGCGCATGGAGGTGTGCTCGTCAAAGGGTATTTTGGCAACGTATTTGCCTGTTGGCTTGACTCTCCGATCTCCCATGTTTGCTCCATCATGTTAACAATATTTTGTTTTTCTGGCGCACATGACATCAAACAATCTCGAGCTTTTTTCTGGTCGCCTTTTACGCTACCCGTTCCATCTTGAGTTGGAAATTTAACACAGTAATAATAAGTCGAACATGCAGCTTTAAATTCCTGAATAAACGGGCGACCTAAGAACCCGTTATAGGTAGATGGAGCATCGACGATTACAAAATCTAGCATTCTTGTTCGTCGGATCTCCGGATTTAAAGTTGATTCTAACTTGACTCCTAACCTGATCATACCATAGGGTCGGGTTACAGATTCCCCGAAACCCATGATGGTGTGATCACATGGTTCTATATAGCTACTCAAGTCCCCAACTTGCTTCTCCATTTGGTGCAGAGTGTCGACGAACAAAATGTTCGCATATGCTCCGGTATCAACTAGGAGGCGGTGCACCTTCAAACCGAGGAGACGATCGCTGATGGTTAGAGAGTCATTGTGGGGGGTGATTATGCCGTCGAGATCGTCTTCTGAGAACATGATTTGGTGAGAGGGTGGCGTGTTAGCTGATGCGCTCACCACCTTCACCTGATGGATGCTTTGCATGGCACGCATCTCCATCTTCTTTCATCTATTCGATAATGTCGGTGCCTGATAGCATCCACCCACTGGACCATAATCAGGACGTATCATGTGGATTTCTTGACTTTCTCGACCTCTACCCATAGTAGGAGCCCCTCTTTTAGGTAATTCAGACCTCTTACGGGATTCCGGGATCATCGCCGATGTTTCTTGACCTTTAAACACCCCCCACGATCTCCTGTTTTTTCTATTTTGGTTTCTCTGCTCGCCGGCTTTTTGAGGAATTGGGGTAAGACGATTCTCTTCATATAACTTCCAAAGTTGACGAAGTAAATCGCAACAATCTTCAGTATTATGCCCGATGTACTCGTGATAATTACAATATTTGGAAGCATTAAGCCGATTCTTATCCATTATGATTCTTCGTGGCTTATCCAACATGTCCCAATCTTTGATTTGATTAAAAATTGTTTCTGCTGAAATGCCCAGAAGACTTCATAGGGCGTTTGCTTCTGCTCTTTCTTCGAATGGTTTGAAAGACCATGGGGGTTTATACCCCCCCTCATTCATCATTTTTTTACCAAAAACCTTTTTTGTTGTTGTTTCCTGACCCAATCGTGACTGGGCGAGCAGATCCTGCATGGCTATGATCTTGGCTGCTCTCTCTCGGAATTCGGAATATGTGTTCGGCCAATCCTGATGCATGGCCTTCCACATATCCGTATTCAGGGTCAGGCCTCCGACCACCGTGAGGATCTTGGCATCCTGTTCAACTGGGGCTCCATCATACAAAAATTTATCAAATCTTTCGATGTATGCTCGATTTGACTCACCCTTCAGCTGGGAGAAATGTGCCAACCTTTGTTTAGGTACTGGGCGAGCACACATGGATGAGAAATGGGACAGGAATTTCTATCCCAATTGGGCGAAAGATGTGATGGACGCAGCGGGCAGAGTAGAAAACCATCTGTGGGCACGGTCGCCCAACGTCATGGGGAATGATCGGCACTGTGTCGCGTCGGCGGTGCCCATGGTGATCATAAAGTCTGAGTATTTGCTAAGATGAACATGTGGGTCAGACTCAGCATCGAACATAGGGATTGGTGGTCGGATCTTTGCCACTTTCTCTTGTATTTCGACTGCCATGATCGCTGGTGTTAGTGGCGAGCAGGGCATTGTGCTCGCCCGAGGGAGTCCTTTCGTTGCGGCCAGATCGGCCTGTAAGCCTTCGATGGCTTTCTGCATTTCTGCAAATTTTATGGAACTGACAGACTTGGATCGGGGCTGTGTCCCATCATGAGGACCCAGGGGGTCATGCTCGTGATGGGGCAGTCCCCCTTTCCCAGTTCGTCCTTGACTACCCAATCGATGATGAATAGACAATTTAGTTCCAGCTGATTTTTGTTCAGGATGAGGGCGATCATGAGGATCTGAAGGAGCCGGTATGTTCATCGGTTATTCCCTCCCGGGATCCTGTCGCCTATAATTGCTGATTCGGTCTTTGTCGGAGAGTCTCAAACGTCCAAATGCTGATGGTCTAGACCCTTGAGGCTGCTCATCATCCGACATATCATCAGCCTTTTTGTCGGCCCGCTTTCGTGCAGCTTTCAATTTAACTTGCTCGCTATCAGGTGTATGCGAGCGTCGATCATCATCATCTTGAACTTTCAATTTAGCCAACTCTTTTTCGGCCCTCTCTTTTTGTGCTCGCAACAAGAAAGTGATGGCCTTTGTTGTGGCCGCCGGATCGTTGGCAATATCTTCAAGATTGATGGTTTCCACTGTCTGATCTTTGTGAGACCGATGTTGAGCCTCTTTCCGATCGTGAGGTCGGCTCT
Source organism: Stenogyne calaminthoides (assembly GCA_037126765.1). Taxonomy (NCBI): domain Eukaryota; kingdom Viridiplantae; phylum Streptophyta; class Magnoliopsida; order Lamiales; family Lamiaceae; genus Stenogyne; species Stenogyne calaminthoides. Next base: position 33,705,447 of record JBBCBC010000008.1, on the reverse strand, counting down.
GTCTTGACCTCTCTGTCTGAGTATTCCTAGATTGAGACATTATATTTCTTTTTTCTGCCTCGGTTATATACGGGATTGTGTATGGGTTGGTTTTTTTGTCCCCTTCCTCTAGCGCCAATTGTTGCGAGTCGTTTTATATGGAGAATATTATGTGGCTAATTTGATAACAACTCACAAACAAAATAAGTACGTGTACTATATATGGTAAATAACAGGAAATTGTTGACCCAGTTCGTCAGTGAATGACTACTCTAGGCATGCCAAGCCAGGGATGTTGTATTGCGGGATTTACATACACAGTACAACATACTTTTCATGAGATGAACTTCTATGAAAGAAGATGATTTGGAGAGTAAGTGTGTGAATTCTGGAATTTTTTTGAACCTTTTCTCTCTGGGAAATTTTGTGAACCTGTCTCTTGTTCTTTTTTCTTCTATTTATAGTACTTTGACAAGCATGAGCTGGTTTGGCAAGCATGAGCTGGAGACTTCGGGTCTTGCAAGAACTCATGTGATGCTGCCACGTTTCCAACTTCATCTTCCTGGTTGACCTTTACATTTGCTTGTTCATAAGGCACTCTTTTGGTCGTCCAAATCATCTTTTTGCTCGATTGATTCCCTGTTCGCCCCTTCGGACATATCAATTTTATACAGGAACACTGTTCTTATCGAGCATATCTGAGCTCTCAGGTTTATCTGAGTCTTCAGGTTGTCTGAGTCCTCAGGTTATCTGAGTCTTCGAGTTGTCTGAATCCTCAGGTTATCTGAATCCTCAGGTTGTCTGAGTCTTCAGGTTACTTAGGCTTACTGAGTTCAGATATCCTGACCCTTAGGTCATCCAATTCAGGCTATCTGATTTTCTTCTTTGCTCGATCTGATCAGCTCAACATATCTTCAGGATCATCTCAAAATAGTATCAGGTCATTATGCCAGATTTGGCGAGCTGCAAACGTATTTGCTCGTTTGGCGAGCAGTGGGCTAGCGAACAAATTTGCTCGTTTGGCAAGTGGCGAGCCGGCGAACAGACTTGCTTAGTCGGTGAGTGGCGAGCTGGCGAGTAAATATGTTTGGTCGGCAAACAGTGAGCATACTTGTCCATCGAGCAGGATTATTTTAATAGTTGATTAATACACGTGTCCCTTCGACGTGTTCGATTAAATTGAGTAATTATATCGAACACAACAGTAACCATAAGAGATGACAATTCAACTACACACCTGAATTCTCCCCAAGGCAATGCTGTCAACCAATCAAGATAATTCCGTGTTACATTAAACTCACTAGAACTCGCTTCCAACAATTGCAATTTTGTTAGTTCTTCTTCAATGACTTGCAAAACATGAGGTGGGATCTTCTCATTCTTTGGATCGAGCCTTTCTCTTTTCTATAATAAGGGAAGAAAATTGTCACCCATCAACATTAACCCGAAAATACAGTATGCAATTAACTAAAAAAATATTCCACAAGATAGTAAAATTTAAACTGAAGGAATAATAATCCAATATACACACAATCACACTGGGCATGTCCACCCAGAGGATGACATCAAGCATATTTTAGCATATCATTAAACATCTGAGCAAATAATATGCAGGAAGAAAGACAGAATTGTTGGTCATCATCTAAATATTTGTGTGCATTAAATACTTTGTTCGTTACATTATTGTTGTGTGCCTAATTATTTGGGCACTTTAATTACTATAAATGACACCTAAAGAAATGTTAAAGGTTGGGCGAGTTGCCCCGAAAGAAGGCAAACTCGCCCAAATCGCCCTTTTCGTATCAAGAGTGGGGGGCGAAGTTGGCCCTATTACCTACCAACTCGCCCCAAGTCGCCTTTTGCATCAAGAAACAGGTGAGTTGGCCCCTATTGTCTACGCAACTCGCCCCAAGTCGACTTAGAGTTGAGAATGGTCGAGTTGGTCCCGAGCAAGTCGCCCAAGCCGCGCCAAATTGCCTAAGTCGCCCGCATGACGCCCGGTCCATATCGCCCACGCCAAGTCGCCCATTCTTGTAAAGCCGGGCGAGTTCGCCCTAACTCCAAGGCAACCTTCTCGCCCTAAAGAAGCCGCCTACACACAAGAGCTTGGGCAAGTTTGCTCCTGCCCGGGGAACTCGCCCAAGTCACCAGGTTGCCTAGTCAAGGCGGGCAAGTTTGCCCCGCAAGTCGCCCCGTCAACAAGAGCTTGGGCGAGTTCTCCTGCTCGCACGCTAGCATAACTCGCCCACCTCATCAACTCCGCCCTAGTTGCCCCACGCCCAACAAGAGCTTGGGCCGAAACCGACCAAGTCACTCCCAATGTGGTTAGTATATGAAGAACCAAGCTATACTTAGCGATTTGGTGGAATATAGAAGAGTTAAGTCAAAGATTTTTCACTTACCAAAGTCCGATTTTGGCCAACCAAACACGTTAACAACCAACATCAACCAACATCGAGAATCTCCCAAAAATGGCCGAAGCTTTCTCAAGAAATGGTCGGGTCCTATAGCCATGAACTCAAAGAGGAAAGAATAGCGCAAATCTCCATATATCAATCGCAACCCGCCAAGGCTCAGAGCCGGGTAACGTGTTTAGGTTGATGTAATAGGATTACAGAGTCCAACTTAGCTGGAAAACATTTAATTAATGCTGGGTCAAACTCCCCTTGAGGCGCGAGAAAGACCAGCTAATGAACTTGTAGTATAAATACTAGGAGTTAAGACTCCAAAAAGGGGGCGAAATTTTACATTCAATATAACGGCTTTATCAGCCAACAAAAGAGGTCTTCGTCCCAAATCCTCTCAAGATTTACTTACTCCGCATTTACTTACTTGAACTCTCACCATTAACATTCAATGAGGATCATTCACTTTGCTCTTCATTGATTGCATCTCACACTCATAAATACTTGTTTGTAGTACCAAATCACATAGCCACATCATAAATCTTGTTCCGTAATTTTTGATATACAACAATTATATATATTCAACAACAAGCATACACATTTGGAGCACACAACAATTCTCTCTCTAGCTACAAGCCATAAGCAGAAAGCTGCCTTTAGCTTATTCATTCATTATTTTAAGCGAAAAAAATGGGGAAGTCGCCTTTTAGCTTATTCATACACATGGTATACTAATCAATGCAGAAATAGGGAAAATAAGCAAGCACCAAACAAAGATGAGCAAATTAATGACTATCAACAGATTCATATGAAATTAAAATTCAATAGCAACAAGCAGCAATGAAATGGACACATGAAAACTGCCAATGTATAAACTACACTAGCATTGCACGAATCAGTCAAGAAGAAATGTATATACATAAACAAGTATCAAGGATTCTATTCAAATTAGTCAAAACAAGCACCGATGAACTAACATCAACTATTAAACTTGACAAATGTATTTTCTACGAGAATATCGCAAGAACTAGTAGGCAAGATATGTATAACCATAACCCTCAATAATGGATGTGTAAAATAACATATTTGAAGCCTAAAATAGCACTTCTACTTCCATTTTCTAATTGAGAAATCAAAACAAGCAAATGGTGCAACTTCTCTAAGCTAGCTATCCTGATAGCACTGTTGTTTCATAAACAATTGGTACATTACAAATTCACAATGAAGAGCATCTTTCATTTGCGAGATATCTTATACCAAAATCCATTTAAAAGGCATCTACCAAATTATACACCATTTATTTTTGGTTTAAATCTTAAAATATGTTGAATTCTATATGTGGCCCTTGATGAGAGACTATGTACTCTATAAGCTCTTTTAAACCTAACTTTGAGCTGATTTCCTCAGAAACAACAACTATAATACCCTCAAATTGTTATAATAAAACTTCATATCACAATCATCTGTTATCACAATTTCTAATTGTTTCTATTCGTTCCTCCAAGCATGCAAGATAAGAGAGAACCCTAGATTTTGCAACTGAGAATCTCTGAATCAAAATTCTAATTGTTTCTAGAAATAAATTTGAGCATTGAGCGGAATTAGAGCATAAACTAGAGCATAAATTCCTACAAAGAAATTACTCACACCATCAATATTACCCATAATCAAACGTGTAGATATACAAATTAGAAAATATTACTATAATTCTGTGATTTCTAGTCAAAATTCTTCAAACAAATGGAGGGGAAATGAAATATATACAGTTTATACGCGTACACACAACAAAAAGTTACAGAATCATTACCTCTTAGACGAAGATAACCAAAAAACTGTCGATTGGAAACAACAAAACGATGGGCAGATCACGATTTTCGAATTTCGAAGGGAGAGAGTTAGAGACAAGCATATCACGATTTTGGAAGGGAGAGAGTTAGAAACGAGCAAATCGCAATTTTTAGACGAGCAGATTGCAATTTTTACATGAGCAGATCGTGATTTTGAGATGAGCTGTGAGGTTTTGGGAGGGAGAGAGTTCTGGAGAGTTGGAGATTAGGGTTAGGGTAGGTAAAATATGAGGGGTAAAAATGAATAGAAAGTGAATTTTTTGGTTTATTTAATGACCCATTTTAAATTTGGATAGTGGTGTACGGGTTGAGGAGTGGTATAACTGGTTCATATATATACACTCTCCATAATTGAGTAATTGTATATTTCTTTTTGATTTTTTTTGTTGGTGTTAGGTGCCTCGGAGATTTGGAAATTTTATTCCTGAGAAGATGATTGAACAATCTTTTTTTTTTTTTGAAACGTATTGAACAATCTTCATGTTACTGAAGATAATAATAAATCTGTTGAAGGAAAATATATTTATGTGTCTTTATCAAGAAGTAACTGATGGAGGGGTAGTTTAGGTATTTAATTATATTATGTGTAAACCTAGATTATATTCTATATAAAGAGGGATCTCTGATGTATTAGCCGTACGAGAAGAATAGTGAAAACCTCCTGGCTTGGTATGCCCCAGATGTAGTCATATCTAACGAACTGGGTCATCAAATCTGTGTTCGTTATTTCTGCATATCCTACAACACGTTATCAGCACGAGTGCTCCCCCAATTATGTTCCTGAATTTGACGGTCAGCGTTTCAAATTCTTCCGCTAGAATTTGTTGAGATAAGTAGTTCTTGCAATTTATTTCCTTGTTGCCCTAATACCTAACGAACGTGTAAATTGCGTAATTTCCCTTCTGAATCCTTTCTTGATGATGGGTAAGAATTTGTTCTATCATCGATATATTTTAGTTATACGCAATATTGTTCCACTCGTTAACTGTGCCGGAATATTTTCGCTTTTCAATAATTGAAAATCGATAAAGTTTGGTTTAATCAAGTTGTCGTTGTAAAATAGTTTTGTATACATGTTAATTGTGGATCATAAAATTTTTGTACGAGAGGGCTTGTTGCTCATCGTCATAAAGTGTGGTTTGTTTGCACATAATTGGACAAATTTGAGTTTTGATTTTATTTGGATATCAATATCCAGTGAACAACATAATTGAAAAAAAAAATAGATTAGCATCCTATGGAAATTGTATTAAAGCGTGCAGTTGTAATTTTGGGTAAGAGCCTCTATTAAAATCCAACTGTTTCTTTATTTATTGGCTATTTAATTTCTTTGTCGAGTATCTTTTTAGACTCAATTGGTCATTGTCTCTATTAGATTCATTCTACCTATTTGAGATTAGTTTCAAGGCTGATGGAATTGCCCATAAATATGAAATGAGGAAGCAAATACATGAACCTTCCATTGAAGTCGCTTAACGAGTTAAATTTTTATGGATGGTTATAAGGAACCCTTACCGTAGGATTTCGCTCCTGTAAAAAAGTTACCCTTTTAAATTTCAAAGAATTAGAACTGTTTTGTTGCAAAGATAAGCTTGAGAATTATTTGCTGTAGACATTAGGATTTCCGTAAAAATTCTTGCTTTTGCCTGTCATTAATTATTTTTTTGTGGCTATTTTGATTTCTTGAAATTTATTGAATGTATCTCCATCTAATGAAATGGGTGGCGACAAATAAATTTTTTTTGCAAGTAAAGTCACACAAAGATATTATTTTGATGACATTTTTTTTCAAAACTCTCATGATGTATTTGGGTAATGTGATGTTATGATAATCATTGTGGATTTAAATTTTTATTGTCATCAAATATGCCACAAGTTGTTTAAATATATACATGTTTGCTATTGTACACCTCCATGATAAGAAAATTCATGAGTAATACATATGAGTATAAAATTAATGTGATAAAGTATTTTCACAGAGCATTGAAAAATATGTGACTAATACTCTCAAAAATCTATTTTTTATGCACATTCTTGAAAAGTAAATATCTTATATTATTACGTTTGCGTAATTAATATATGTTCTGTATTGCTTGCAATAAATGGCTTAGTCAGCTTGACCAAAATTTAAAATATTGAACTCAAAAGAAATTAAGTACCATTGTTGGGTTTTCGATGTAGAAAATACCTTCTTCAGAAAGTATTTTTTTTACAACCAAACCATTCACTGGTCCCAATGACGATGAACTGTCTGACAAGGTCAAAGTCAATCCCCTAATATCTTTGATGCAACACATTAATCCAGTTTATACTGGGAGTACCTTCAATTGAAAACACCCGAAGAACTGTGGGAGACTATGACGTTTCGGAAACATGCATAATACTTTGTTTTCAGAACTAATTGTCTAGTGGAATGATATTCGCTTACTTTTCTATTAAAGGATCAACAATTTTAATACATATATATTGCGCCTTAAAACACGTCGTACTTTCTGTGAAAAGCAAATCACAGAAGATGCCTTCCATACTTCAATGCATATACTGGTTGACAAACCAATATAGGCTTGAATGTGAAAAAAAAAAATCTATCACTATGTAAAGTGATACACCTAAGAAATATATTGAATGATAAGTAAATCATTTTACTCAAAATTTGATAAGTAATTCTTTCTACTCAAATTGATCTTACTTTCCTTTTATTATTCATGCATAACGGTTTTGATTTTATTGATAGGCTTTAACTTCTTAATTGCTTTATATTTTCAAATCTCTGGCGCTATGCATACTTCTTTAACCATTTTTTAAAGGATGATTTTCTTAATCAAGATCTTATTTTTATGAACTATCACCTTTAATAAATTCAATAAGAAAATAAGGGAAGCGTTTTTCAATCCCGTGTGTGGTCATTATTATGATATCTGTTATGGTGAATTGTCCAAATTTGCATTGGACTTGTACGTTTTCATAATTCAACTTTTGCCCTAATACAAGTTATAGTAAGCATCCAACAAGTTCCTTGATGATGTGGGTCATGTTACAAGTAATTGAAAAATATGACCAAATTCTTTTAAATAATAATGTCAAACCTGATGGGACAAAGAAAATTCCTGATGCTAACTTTATTAAGGGAACAATGGAAAGAGCCTCAAAGGAAAGTGGACATGTCGTGTTAACCCCTACCAACGTGAAAATAATGAATGCACCACGTGGTGCGGGCTGTGTGACCCATGGTAAGGGTCACCATTATCACGCAAGCACAAAATAACAATTAATTATAAGAGGCATGGGGAATCTAAAGGACATGAAACCCACTATATGGAAGGCTAGAACCATCGTAAAGATGTTAAACTCACGATTGCAGATTTCAATGGCAACAAGGACTTTGCCCAGTCAATAGGTATTCGTGATTTTGACTGTTTTATTTTATCAATTTCTCATTTTTCAAGAATGTTGTTATGGCATAGTGCCTCCTTTTATTTGAACAATTACTTTGGGTCTTAAAGTTATTTAGACCGATGATATTTCTTGTTTAATTTTAAAGATATTTGTGCCAACATTATCATATGAAAGATCATAATGAGAATGAAATTTAATTACCTCTAGTGAATGTGGAAGAAAACACATCTTAGAGAAATTAATGAGTCAATCTAGTGAATTGTATCTCACTATTATTTGAATTTTCGAATCATATATTGTCGCTAATGATGAACTATGGGACACTGATTAATACAGGCCCCGTCATGACAATCTTGGACATCCAAGTTGTGACATCATGATCCATATTTTGAAGAACTAATATAGATATCTGTTTTCTGAGTGAAGCATAAAATGAGAAAAAATAAATTCGATATAATGCACAATATCAGTCATGTTGCTGCTTTCCTGCAACCTCTGTTTTATGAAGTACCAGAAACACTATTTACATTGCACTCTACCTCATTTTATAGATCTCAAAGGAACATCACTCATGTTGGTCCCGGTGCAAACGAGTCTTACACGTGTATAGGGGGAATACACGTGTTCAGTGATTTTTAAAACTTTTTCTTCACTGAGGTCAGATGGGTCAGGTTATCCTGATATTTTTGCCCTGAGAAGCACAAATTGCCTTGAGTCAAAATCTACTGAGACAATGATCCTGAGCAGCTTTCAGAAGCTTCAGATTAGCCCAATTGATCCCGAAATTTATCAGAGATCCCGAGGAGCTTGGATCGAATAATTATCTTCTTGAACACTTTCGGAGAGTTAGTTGATTTGGTAACTATCTGTTCTATTTACTCAAGTGTCTTGAATGGTTGGCCTTAAGTTTATACTTGTTTTTAGCTTGTTGAAAATTTGCTCCTTAGTAAAATAGTGATTAAGGCCGTGGAACCGGTTAATGCACATTCGGTGGATTGATTCCAATCGAGTATCGATTGAAATATGCTTTCAAATGAAAAACATGCAAGAGATATAATGCGATGTGAAAGCAAACAACATTAAATTATAGTGGTTCTGAGACTCAAGCTCTTCGCCCACTCTCTCTCGATCTTCGGAGAAATTCCTTAACCACTTCCTAAAGCTTTCGGGCCAACTCATCAGTAGCTTACTCACTTTTCTACTTTGAGTTTTAAGGGCCGACTCACTGCAACTTACTAACTCAACACACACAAATTTTGGATTACCACAAGTAGCTTACTAACTTCTTCTCTAGAGTTTTTCGGGTTGACTAACCCGCAACTTACTCACTTTTACAACTCACTCACCAACAAAACATACACTCAAACTACCTTATCAAAGGGTTTGGGTTTGGGTTCGCTTCAACTAGGGTGAGATATACTTTATAATAAGAACAAAAGCAAAGGCTAGGATATCTCTACTAAGCTTTGGATAGTTCTATCAAAACTAGGCTTAGTGAATGAGCGCTCTCTCCAATGTGAAACACTTGGGAAATTCTAGTGGTTTTCGAAAGTGCTTTCAATTTGCAAGAATACGAATGAGCTCTTGAGTTGCTTGAAATTTCCTGTAACCTTTCAATGGTGAAGGTAACTGGTATTTATATGCAACTTCTCTAAAGGTTACTCTTGAAAAACTATCCGTTGGAAGAGATAGCATCAAGGGTTTCCTCTTCTGGTTATTGATGAACGTCTATTTTAGGGTTTGAACACTCCCTTGCATGTTTTAGGAAATATGCAGCCATGTAGCCAATCACCAATATCTGTGAACTGGAAGATATCAGACCTGACATTTCTCAGTGAGATGTCACTTTCGCAAAGGTCGAAGAAATGCTGATGTTGTTGCCTCCTCATTAGTTAAAATCTTTGTTTGAGCAGAGACAAACAAACGGCTCTTTGCCTTTGATCTGATATGTTCCTTAATGTCCACAAATGTCTTAACATTCTGTTTGTTTGTACTAGGAATGAACATAACACTATTTCATAAAAAATATTTTGTTCAGATCCTTTTGATCAAGACAAAAAAAAAAATCTTCGTGATCTTCGGATCTTCGTGATTCTCCCCGATTCTTGAGTCTTGAGGATCTTCCGATTTGGTTCATCGATCAATTTTTTTCGATATGTATTTCGATCGACGTCTTCGGGTCTTCGATGAATTAAAATCGATCTATATCTCACGACTATACATGGTGCAGATAATCCTGATCCCTAGCGTTTATTGAAACCTGATCCTCATTCTATTATATCAAGATGTCCTGATACATGTCATACTCAGGGGTTTTGGGATCTAATCAAAATCTTTATTAAATTCATCTCCCAACAACTCATTTTACAAAGCTGCTCTTTAGCAAAAAGTAAAAATGAGACTTACTTATGCTAAAGATTCAAAATAAAATATTTCATTCTCACAAAGAATACAAGATGATATATGTGGAACAATTCATCCAGAATGCGGACCATTCAAGTATTTTATGGTTCTGGTTGATTCTTCGACATATGATCACATGTCGTTCTATTATCCACAATTAATTCTGCATTGCAAACTCTTAGCACAAATTATATGTTTAAGGGCTCACCACCATTATCATCATCAAAAGTATTTGATGATTATTGCATATCTATTGGGATCAATGTGAAGTATCCTGCACCACTTGTGCTACACAAATGGTCTCGTAGAGGCCACCATCAAAAGAAAATAAATGGTGGCTAGGGCATTGTTTATGCCAAGCATCAAACACGGCTATCTCTTGTATGGGGTTATGCAATATTGCATGCAACTTTATATATTCATTTCAAACCCACTATTGACCAATCATTGTGCGTACCAGTTGGTAACTGGATTTAAGCCTGATATTTTATATTTACGCATATTTGATTGTGCAATATACGTGTCTATTGCTCCCCCACAAAGCGTACTAAGATGGGTTCTCAAAGATGATTAAGTATATATGTTGGATATGAATCCTCAACAATTATCCGCTATTTAGACACCTTGACAAGCGACCTATTTTTCTTTGGATTTTGGATTGTCACTTAAATAAAGACATCTCTCCCGTCGTTGGGGAGATAAGAAAAAAAAAGAATTTTTCTAAGGAACGCATTGGAAGTATCGTCGTGGTCTATTCCCACTTTGTCTCATTTTGATCCCCAAACTTCATATTGAGAAAGTGAAGTAAAAAGAATAGTTGATATTCAGAACGTAGCAGATTTGATGTCTGATGCGTTTACTGATATTGCTAAAGTGACTAGGTCACATATACTTGCTGCAAATGTCTGCAAGGTAGAAGTCCCCAATAAGGGGCACAACACCATAGAAAAGGTGTTTCAAACCACACTTGGTGGAAGTGGGGTTGAGGTCTTGGCTCTCAAAAGGAAATGGAGGAAGTCATTTGGTTCGATCGACACCACCCAAAAAGAAGAAAAGTGAAGTGTGCACAATTCAATTTATTGATCATCAATGTCGATAATACATCTCGTGAGATTATCTCTGATTATAGTTATGTCCATGAATCATTACTGGAGGACACTCCTAGGTTTTATATGATTCCATAGATAAAGAAATCTCAATATATTAGAGTGTATATGAGTGGATGGATAGACATTGCACCGATTGATGATGTATTTGATTATACTATTGCTCAAGGAATTATAGAGCACGATGATATCGAACTATGCTCAATTGTATAATGTCAACAAAAGAGCATATTGGCCTAAATGAAATAAGAAAACAGAAGAACTTGATAACAAAGACACGTGTATTTGGTCCGGTAGTGCTAACGACCAGAAGTGTAAAGCCACAGAGGGACATACATGAGTCTTTGTCGTAAAGCGTAATGAGAAATATATTGTCTGATATGTTTCTCACTACTCCTCGGTAGATATAATTGACGTTAGAACATTTTCTTTACTTAGTTAGCCTAATAATTTTCAAAAAGAGCGGAAATGCAAAGATATGAAAGTGGTTATTGTATATATCTATGGGGATCTTAATTTAGAGATATACATGGAAGTGTCTCGATGGTCTTTCCATTACCCAAGTCAAGTGACTCTAAACCACTGAGAGTGTGTTTTGCAATAAATTTGAAATGCTCACTTTAGGTTGAACAATCTTGGCGGATGTGGTACAACCCGCCTAAGTAACTACTTGATTGGGAAGTATTAAAAGAATAATGAAAAGTGCCCTGCGTTTGATAAGAAAAAAGCGAGTCTTAGGATCTATGGTTTACATTTGATGGATGAACATAATATGTACTCTTAATGAAATAAGAGAAACCACAAATAATAGGTACTCTTAATGAAATAAGAGAATCATGAGCTACTTGCAATTGAAATTGAGATAAAGAATCTTGGAAAACTCGGGTTTGTTCAGGCTTTGTTCTAGAACTTGAGCTTGTGGAATACTTATTCACCAATGCATATGTCCAAAATATGTTTAGGCGATTTAACATGGACAAGATGCATTTGGTTAGCACTCTCATTATCGATCGAAGTATGGATTTAAAGAAAGATCCATTTTGTCTAAAGAAAGATGACGAAGAGCTATTGGGATCTGAAATTCCCTATATAAGTTCAAGATATCGCATTATTATTTACTTAGCTCAATGCACTTGATTAATTATTACTTTCTCAATGAACTTGTTATCTAGATTTAGTTCAGGACCAAACACAGTATCATCGGGATGGTGTCAGTGATACACTCTGATACCTAAAAAGAAACCTTTGAATGGGCTTGCTATGTCATTATTGAAAATGCTAAAGGGACCACTGATGCAATTGTGACTTAAAGAAATCTTAAAAGGGACAACATATGAAATTGTAACCTTTAAGGGAATGTTGAAGCTACCCCCTACACTTGTAGACTAAATAATGTATTCGTTGGTTTTGTTTATGTTGATTATCCTTCTAATCCACATAAAGGTCATTTCCAAAATGGTTTACGATTTACTATGGGAACCAACAAGTTTTACTCAAGTACAAGTAACTCAAGTAAGCTCTAAAGTAATTGTGTTTGTTTTGTTTACATAATTATTGCCAAGAACAATTCTTGAGAAGTCAATGACAAGAATTGAGATTTGTAACTCACATGACAAATGTATTTATCAAGTGAGAGGTGTACACTTCGTGGGGAGTCTCGACATAGGTGCATTGTAACTCTTTTTCCCCACCAAGATTTATTTTCCTACTTAGCTTTTTGTTATTTGGCAAGGGCATTAGCGAGGCAACATTCATGCACCATCTACCCTCTTGATTTGGCACAAGGGGGTGTTGAAGGAAAATACATAGGAGAAAACATTCCACTACAAAGTCACCAAAAACTTATAACCAAATACAAAGTGCAGAAAATTTCAAGACTTTAGTTCAATTTGAACTAAAAGTGGCACGTATTTTAGTTCAAATTTCTCAGACTTTGTATTCGGGTTGTAATGGTTTGTTCAATCTTGTATCTAGTTGTAATTTTTCAAAATACATTTATGTGTTTTCATCAAGAAGTAATGATGGAGGGGTAGTTTAGGTGTTCCATTATATTCTGTAACCTAGATTATATCCTATATAAATGGATCTCGATGTATTAACCATACAAGAAGAATAGTGAAAACCTCCCCGACTTGGTAGGTATGTGAGATGCGGTCATTCTCATTTAATTGGGTCACCAAATCAGGTTCGATTATTCTGCGATATCCTACAACAAAATCATCCAAATTTATAAAAAATATGTTCTTTTTGCGAGATAACCACAAAAGCTTTTCTCTTTGAATTCATGCCACAAAAACACATACCAAATAGATAAACTATCCAATTTTATATTGCACAATAGTTCATGCCACAAAAACACATACCAAATAGATAACTCATCGAATTTTACACTACAAAATATAGGATAGGATGTAATTATTGAATTGTATTCATGATAATTGAAGTCTTATGTATTCGTGTGTGTCTTTGTAGAAACTTGCTCAAGCTCAAAATTTAAAGGATTCGTTGTTGAAGCCAACCCAGATATTGTTGTTAAGGTAATCTTTTGTGCAATAAGCAAGTAAGCATAATCTGGTTGTTGAGAATTACTATAGCTCCAATTTTATATGTGTCTAAAGTTAATAGTTTGTCTTAAGTTTACCTTAATTGATTTTTTCTCAATACAACGTTTTCTACTGATTAAAATATTGCATTTCATGGCCTCTTAACAAATGAATATTTTGTATGCGAGTATAATGACAAAAAAATTGAGGTCCTTTCGTGTATACCATATTTAAGAGCAAGGTTCTTCAAGATGCGGCAGCACGCTTCAGAGTCTTACTATTCTAATTATCCTCCGCTGTAACAGGTCTCTTGAAGCAAATGCTTTTGGGACACATCAAGTCGAATATGAAGAAGCAAGTCAAAGTTTTCTTAAAAGGTGTGCCAATTTTTTTTTTTAATCAATCTTTGCAAGTTTATACATGAATATACACTCTTGTAATGTTGTTCGAAATAATAAATTTGTAAACATGTAAAATAATTGTTACATCTCTTAATTTAATTTTACAATTGTTACATGAAAATAAATCTTTTGTTTATGGAGGTTGATTAAATTTTGGAACCACTTGAAGACTTTTTGGTTATGAATGAATATTTTTAGGACACTAACTTTGTATGTGTATAAAATATAGTTCAAAATAATTTTGAACTGGCAATTGTAGGACACTATTTTTTATTTATTGAGTTATAGTTTTAGGGAAGAAGTGCCATCAGATAGAAAAAGGAAAATACTCACTAAAATCAAAGAACCAAGCAATCCATTATCAACTCTTGACAAAGAGAAATGTAAAATAATTTATCAGCTTCTAGTTTTTAAGAAGATAAGACTATGCTTAATCATTAAATACCTTCAATGGAGCCCAAACTTCCATGTCGTATGATTGAATCAAACGCTGCACTCTTTCGAACCACTGTAACCTGCAAAGTAGATTAACTTACTGGGAGAGAGAGAGAGAGAGATGCATACCTTGATCCAGCATTAGTCGAATGTTGTATTTTCATGAGCTTTATAGTCAGAAATCTTAGGCTCATAAGTGAAACATAAAAATATTTGTGAGATGTGACATATTTTGGGCACATGACACTTTGAAAGGTAAAGACTTATAGAGTATTACAAGATGAAAATAGTAAGTTCATAGAAATAATTCGATAAATGTTTTGCGACTCTATGATACAAAAGATTCCTGATTTATATTGCAAAAGGATTTAGCAAAATTATCCCACTAACCACATTTTCATGGAATCAACTAATTTGTTGCCAACAATTTTTTTTTCAATAAATTCATGAAAATTTTAACTATGTACATAATTATGTTGGTGGATTGAATGGATAGCTAGAATACTTTCTGCAATGTAAAAAGGGGCAACATCTTTAGAAAGAATGTCCTCTCTCAGCAATAAGATTATAATATCTTCACCAGGTAAATACTCCATGATAATGTTAGGAATCAGAATCTTGGAACGAATAAAAGAGTTTTACTATACAACGACTATCAACCACCACAAGCAAACTCCTCTCAGAACGAACGTGGTTAACCTGCAAGGATATTTTAGCAATTTAGTGTGTGTCATCCCACAATTGTTAATTCGCACATAAATTTAGTAAACAAATCAGTTGAAATAATTGAAAATAGTATTTAGACAAAATCGTTATTTTTATAATGTTGTCACTTGTCCTCGACTAAGCATCTTTAACTTCTTCAATTTCTTCATGGCATAGATTTCTCCTCAGGGAAGCAAATGTATAAAAACCCTTAGTATCGCATTTAACTCATATGGGTTTTGTAGCGATTACTCGTGGTTTTGACACGCTAAAGAAACGATAGAATTTTTTTTTAGAATTGTAAAATAATAAGTAGACAATATAAGAGAATGAAATGATGATTATAAAATTAAAATTTATAGAAATTCTGAAATAGATTATATATAAGGTTTGATTATTAGCATATCTTTTAGGATTTGATTATTAACATATCTTATTATAAAATCTAGTATATATATATATAGAACCAACTATCTGGTTTTTTATGGAACCAGATTAATGACATATGCCAAATATTCCCTAAACCATGAACCATAAACCTTAAATAATGAACCATTCGTCGGGTGAACCATGAACCACTTTGCGGGTTCGCGCCTCCAAGTTGGTCCGGGAATAAAAAAAAAAAATGTAATTTTTTTTTTTCTGCTCAATTTTATTTTTTCAATTCAATTCAATTTTTTTTTTACCCGCCCGAGTGGTTCATGGTTCACCCGATCCAATGGTTCATGATTTAGGTTTTATGGTTCATGGTTTTAGAATAGTTAGGTAATAGTTGCCATTAACTGGTTCCAAAAAAACCAGATAATGGTTCTATATCATTATATATATATATATATATATTTAATTATATATTAAGTAATTATGACGTTATAATCATATCGGGGCTCAACGTTAGACTCGATCCGACCAAAAAGAGACAAGCCTGTGTGGTCAACCTCCGCTTCTACTTTTGAAAACTAACTTTCATCATGAGTAAACACCACCTCTCTTAGCCACAAAAAATTTGACAGAATCTTAACATAAAAAGAAGTCGAAAGATCTGTAGTTCTTTTTTTATTAGAAAAGACAAAAGAAGTTGAACCACCTCAAGAACACAAGATATGTCCCCAGAATGATTCAAAGTTATTGTTAATATAGAATATGATTGTAGTCCGTAGAGATTGTTAATTAATTTATTTTTTTGAAAGGTCAAATGACGACTCAAACGCATAAGTTCATAACCTCACGACATATGTAAATGTGTATTGAGTGGCAAAATGTATTATGAACTTCATGTTGTGAACCCATAAGCAGCCAAAATAGTTATTCAAGATGCCCGTGCTAAAACTAGTTGGATAAATGGTAGAAACTAAAGGAAACATGATCTGGTCGTCACACTTGATTCCTTCTTCGACCAGACTTTTGCAAGAAGAAGGCTGGTTAGATTCGTCTAGTAGAACTGTCCCGCCTTTAATAGTATCCGATCCTGACATGCTTGAAATTATTTTCTGGGCTTCGAAATAAACTTTTAGGTCTCTTATCTGCAATTGAAATATGATGGTGCAACTTAACTCCTGCCTAATAATTCAGAAACAATTATGCACATTGTGGTACACGTACCTGTTCTTGCAAGTCCACAATTCGTTCATCCATCAACTTGAGCAGTAATCTTTCCCTAGCAAAGTGATTTAATATAGCGTATATTTAGATTTAGAAAAAAAAAACCACCATTAGACTGGCAATACTATATGGATCAAAGTGCAGGGTGATTAATTTGAACATGAAAAAGAATGTAAGTAGCAGAAACATAGATGTTAAACAGCAATTTTTTTTAATGTTTAGCAAAGAAAAACATGTTTCTAAGGTTAAAATAGTACACAATTTTTTACCTATAAAAAGTGTTAAACTAGGTTTTTACCTTCTAAGATTGAAAGAAAAATTACAAAGAACCCTCTTCCGCTCACACTCACTTCTTTTTTTTTCCTTATTTAAGTTTTTTGACCTTCTACATACATGTTTTGTTTAATTTGTGTAATTTATATGCTTTTGAACTTAATATATTGACAAATAATTGGGTGCACCATTTGCACCAATTTAAAAATGGTAAATTGGATTTCGGGGATTTTTTTTTTTTACTATATTTCAACTTTTGAACAAGACACTGAACTAATCGGGACTCGACACGGATCTTAGGACGACCGGAATGGTTAATGGGTTCGGGGTTCAGGTTTAGTTCAATTCGGTTCAGGTTCATGGTTCATACATTTAGTATATGAATTAGAAATTTTACAGATGATAAAAATATAATAAAAAGTTAACTTTTTCCTCATTCCATAACCAAAGAAACGGCTACATCAATGCCCTCAATAGTAGTTGGATGAAGTCTACTACACGGCGAGAACTAATCAATCGACTAATTATCACTAAAAGCTAATTCAAATGCAACTATTGAAACCGAATAACTAAAATGTCTTTGCCATCTTTTTGTAAACATGGATATTTAACTCCATTTGTTTTTCCACCAATTAAGAATGTCAAAATTTTGAGTTTCTCGGCAAGACACATTCATCCAAATATATGTCGTAATTCCGTGGTTTTGGCAATGAACTAGAAGAACTTGAATTTGAAGTCACAAATTTGTCATACATGTATAATATATCACTCAATGGATCAATTATTGTACTAGAAACATCGGATGATGTAATATCCAAAGAATTGTCACACAAGTTCTCACTCAATGTTCTAGATTGGTAATCAAATAATAAATCATAACAATTTTGTTTAATCTCAAGCAACTTAGAATCAATTTTCACCATAGATCAAAGGAATATAAAACTCAAACCAATTTCATTTTAAACCTAGGATCCAAAACAAAGAAAGAATTTAAAACATGCGTAATCGCTCAAATATTTATCAAATTTCTCCGCCAAATTTTTTTCACCATATGTTTTTAAACCTTTGGACTCCCCAAACACTTATTTATTCCATTTTGATATCACAAACTGCGGGAAAGTAAAAATTAGATGTGGATATAGAGTTCCGGAAAACAAGTCACCGATAAAATAACTTCAATTTCCCACACAATTCTAGTGCATTCTCCCACTCTTCATTAGATGGTAGACTTTTATAGTTCTTATCCCGCCAAACTAAGTCTATAGAAAACATCTCTATACTTAATTGCAGTCTCCAACATCAAGTCGGCTTTAATTCCAACGTAGTTTTAACATCAAGAGACAACATCTTAGAAAATCAAATCACTTGTTCGCAAAGAAATTGAAAATTTTCTACTCTAGCAGAACCATTCCAATAAACTACACTCTCATGTATTTTACCATTTCGTAACGTTAATCACTTCAAGTCCAAGGCCTTCTCTCACAATCATTCAATATATGAGCACAACATCGCATATGAAGTACCTTCCCATCTAGAAGAAAGTTTTTCTTTGAAAGTTTACTGTATAGCTTTAAGCATGGCATCATTGGTCGAGCAATTATCAACAAGAATTGATGATACATCAATATTCCAAGCCATGAATGATTCGACAAAATTACAAACCATAAATACCATGAGGCAATAGTGTGGGACATATAAAAACCTATGTTGAATAAATAAATATTAGAGATATAATTTGCAAATATATCAAAATATAGGATTATAATATTTTACGTGATTTCAAAAGAACATTTCTAAGAATCCATGAATCATCAATGAAATGTCCTCAGAATTATGTACCCCTTTCTTACTACTATCCGATGTCCACATATCGGGTTGTTATTGCAATCCTAAACAACAAACAAAAAAGGAGGTGACTAAGAGCAGAAATTTGAAGCCACAAAGTGGAAAATAGAGCTCAATGCAATCCTAAACAACTAAGAGCAGAAATGAGAATACTGAGTAAGCATTTCCCCCCCAAACCTTAGGGGAGTTGACTGCCATAAGCATAGGCAATGATATGCAGGTGAATAGATTATGTTACCTTTTCTTCAATTTCCTTTTAACATATTCTGTTGGAGTTCCCTGTTTTTCATAAGCTCTTTGATTCCTCTGGGGAAACACAAAAATTACACATTTTCCAATCAAATTGTGAGGGACTTTTAGTACTTTTAAGTTAACGAAATGAATTGTATAGATTCAAGAGAAATCTAAAAGCATAACCGTAGAGAGAATGAATTTTACATCTACTGCTGGTTTCTTTTTTCCTCTGCAAGTTTTTTCCAATTTGTATTCAAGATCATGCTTTTTTTGAAAATACAGCCTTTTTTTAAATAACTTTTATAGGAAAAGGGCACCGAGTTTAATGAATACAACATAGCATCGATGAGTGGAATGAATCGCACTCGTTGTATGGTATCCGACGTTGGATGTTCAAGACATATGACAGATATAACAACTACTCACTAACTATGTTGAGCAAAAAGGCCCTCTGATCACATTTGAGACAACCAAAAAAAGACAAACCGAGGATATGGAACTCTTGAAGTTGATTCTGCTCATATTCATGGTGTTTCATATGTGGTGGGTTTAAAACATAACTTGCTTTCAATTAGTCAATTTCGCGGACAAAGGATTCAAAGTGTTGAGTTCTCAAAGAACTTATGTTATGTGAAAGACAATACTTCACGTAAAAATTTTCATCGATCGGTCTTAGAAAAGTGGCGAAATGTGTATCTTGGTCGATTGAAATTATCTCCTAAAGATACATGTTTGGTTGCAAAAAGTTCCACTAATACCGCTTGGTTGTGGCACAAAAGACCTAATCACTTAAACTTTAAAACCCCCGAACAAACTTTGCAAGATTAGCACTTGTGAGGGGTTACCAAATGAAATTGTTGGTCCGGCTTTTTGAAAACCCATTAAAAAAGTATACCAATTGTAATGCATATAAAACAAAGGTGAGGAATGGTGGTTCCAATTTTTCCTTTAAAACATGTGTTTTGTTTATAATCGAATGCATATGACAAGTCATAACATAAAAGCAAGAAAGAACACATGATTTTTATAGGGTTCGGAGTCCAACCCTACATCCACTCTTCCCTTCATGAGACACAAACTTAACCGATCGGACTTAGATTATCGTGGTTAGTCCAACACCCAATGAGATGTTTACCGAGTTCACACTCAAATCGGGACTTATCTCCTCACGGATCGCTTTACCTTTTGGGATTGCTTAGATGTTTATCGAAGTTCTCGGCTCTACCTACAAACTTAACTTTATCAAACCGATTTGGTTAAGGTTTGTTTGGTTTCAACTAGGTTGAGATTTTCTCACATTTGGTTTTTAAAATTTCAATGCTACGGGATAAAAAAATCTCTAAAGTTTGGTAGATATAGGTTTTGTAAGTAGGATTCAGTGGTAGAACACTTCGAAATATACGCGCGGTATTTTTTCGCTTCGTTCTATGGTGGAAGTATAGATGATTTCCGCTATGAGCTCGATGGATCACGAGATTTTTCCACTTCCACACTCTCCACACTTAATTTGGATGGAAGAATCAGATATAAAGTGTGGATTAGAATCGTTACCGCTGGATGAGTCACATTCCAACCATTACCATTCAGAATTTCGGCAGCCTTCTTCGTGTCGGGTTGCCTTTCCTCTCTATCGATCCACGCCGCTTGAATCTAATGGCTATAATCTTCGTGATCTTCGAGTCTTCAGTGGTCTTCGAGGATTCTGATCTTCCGAGTCTTCGTGATTCTGATTCAATGTATTTTATCTTCAAATAACCCGCCGTTCGATCAAGATACCGACACTCTCAAAGCTAACTGAAGTTCGTTCTTCCGACTTCATCCGCCAACCCAGTCACTCAGACTCAGGTTATCCGGGATCATTAGCAGGGTTCGATTTTCCCGCGAACATGACTCAGATGATTCTATCTCAGGTGACATCGATTAGTACTACCAGTTTACCGCCCAGATCTTCCGACTTCAGCTCCGATTTGGTCAGCCTGACGGTGATTTCTATTGATATCTCGATTTTTCACAGTCTGATCAAATTCATCTGATTAGATCAAGACATCGCTCAATATATCGTTAGCCTCCATCGGCTATCAATTTAGGTCATTTCATCGAAAGATTCCCCATCCATCTGACACGTTCGATCTCGATCGCCTTCCAGATTCCGCCATCTTCGGATCATCAACCTTCTTCCTCGATCTTCACCTTCTTCCGACCGCAACTCCTCTTTCGATCCTGGTCTTTCCGACTATCCGATCACTTTATCTTTCTAGTCATCCGATCAAGTCACTCCGATCATCCGATCTTCCGATCTCAGTCCATCCGACGTAACTTCCGATTCTTCCGATCACCGGGCTTAGCTTTTTTTTATTTCCGATTTTGCTCAAATTTCATCGGTTAACTCCTCGAACTCATCTTCTTTATTCTGATCTCGTCGGTCCCTGGCTCAAGAAATTTCGGCCCCATCTCGATCATCTTCTTTTGATTTATGAAGTTCCTCAACTCATTTCTTTTCCCCCTCAACTTGTTATCCTGTAGTTAGTTCTTGAATAACATAAGTTGATAATGTTTTGACATAATTCATCAAAACTAAAATATCCTAAACAATTTCCCCATTTTTGATAATGATGCCAAAACATTAAAATATATGCATTTTTATAGAAAACGGGGTTTTCAAATAGATCTAGTTCGGATGATCACAATGAAAACAAAGGTGAACTTTGAACTCCCGCCCGATACCAATTGTTGGTCCGTTTTGAAAACCCATTAGTGCTGATAAGTATCAATAAGAATGCATATAAAATAGGGGGGGGAATGGTGGTTCCATTTTTTTTTAAAACACGTGGTTTTGCTTATAATCGAATGTGATATGACAAGTCATAACATAAAATAATAAAAAACACACCCATTTTTTGGAAGGGTTTGGAGTCCAACTCTATATCCACTCTTCCCTTCATGAGTCACCAACTTAACCGGACCGGACTTAGATTATCGTTACCCAACACCCAATCAGTGATGTTTACCGAGTTCACACTCAAAGGGGACTTATCTCCCATCGAATTGCTCTACCTTTCCCTTTCCTGGATTGCTTAGATACCATCGAAGTTTTCACTCACCTACAAACTTAACCTATCAAACCCGATTAGGTGCGTTTGTTTGTCAACTAAAGAGATTTTCCCTTACATTTATTTAAATTAATGCTCGTGATAGAAAACTCTGCTTTCAGATATAACATTTTGTGCTACATAGATTGCGGCAGAACACTCAATATACGCGCAGTATTTTCGCTTTGTTCTATTTATGGTGGAAGTGCTAGATAATTTGGCTCAGAGCTTGATGGATCGATTTTTCCACTTCCACACTCTTCACACTTAATTTCGGATGGAAGAATTAAGATTTATATTGCGGATTTTAATGTTATCGCTGGATGGAGTCACATTCAACCACTATTCTCAGAGCTTTTGGCAATTTTTCAGCCGGGTTGTCTTCTCTCATCTTTTTCACGCCACCGAATATAACTGGCTATAATCTTCGTGGATCTTCGAAGTCTTCGTGGCGTTCTCTCGAGTCTTCGTGGATTCTTTAATTCAACAGACTTATTCGCTACGGACCGTCGACCGGTGCATATCGACACTCAAAGTTAATCGAAGTTCAGTTTCTTTCCTCGATTGTATAACTGTAATCCCTCGTAGTCATTTAAGTAAAAATTTAAAGTTATCTCGATCATCAAGAAGGTTCGATTCTCGGAATACATGACTTCGTACGACTTATTCTAGGAAATCGCATCAAGATTTACCAGGTTTACCGCCGATCTCCCGACTTCGCTCTTCCTCGATTTGGTCGATTCAGTATGCGATCAATTTCTTCGATATTCGATTTTCATCGACCGACGTACCACCGATCAACCAAGATAAAGATCACCAAAGATAATGTTAGCCTTGATCGTACTTTAACATTTTAGGTCAACAGACGTTATTCCCATCCGATCTGATCACGCCCGGTCTCCGACCGGCCCATTCGCTTTCATCTTCATCATCAACCTTCTCTCGACCACCATTCTCGATCCTCGAACCTCCTCTTCGATCCTGGCCTCTTCCGATCATCCGATCACCATTCTTTTCTCGGGTCAACCTGATCAGGTCACTGATCATCTGGATCTTCGATTCAGTCCATCCGATCGTAATCAGATTCTTTTCCGACCACCGGTTTAGCTTTTTCTTTTCTTCGATTTTCTCACTATCATTAACTCCGAACTCATCTTACTCATTCATCTCGACCGGCCTCGTTCGCAAATTTCGTCTGATCTTCGATCATCTTTGATTCTCGGAGTTCTTCAACTGTTTCCTTCGTTCTCTAACTTATCTCAAGTTACTAATATCATAGTTGATAACGTTGGCTAATTCATCAAAACTAAAATATCCCAACAATTCTCCTTGATAATGATGCCAAAAACATTAAAAATATATGCAT